>CAUYSK010013077.1:0-19289 GCA_963575035.1 Avahi laniger
ACTTTAGAAAAGACAATATCATCTCTGCTAACCCATGTATACTTTCCTAAACTCAACTTTTCTTTTTATGTTATTTTACTAAGTTATAAGGTTAAAAGAACATCATATAATATTAAATTATTAAACTTTATTCTGCCTTAATCCTATTAATGTTTTTTTTTTTTTTTGCAAATTTTGCAAACTGCAATGTTATATGTGGTTTTATCTCTTCTCACTAAGAAAAATTAAAAATAATTACTGGTCAAAATTTTGAATGTTTTTATCTCAGGTTATCCTTCTGAATTATGAACTACTTGAGGGATAAAATAGTATGAGTTGCCTTTATGCCCTTACTTGTTAGCCCAATATTCCCTGATAGCATGTTTTTAGAGCTAGTTAGATTGAACTATAGTACTATAGAGAAGATATCTTTGGTTAGTAACACTAGATGTCTTGTATTTTGCAAATCAGGCAGCTCTGCATTCTCACTCTGATAATGCTTTCCAAAACAGCTGCTACTAAACAGCCTTGGCATCTTCATGCTTTTGGCCTGAGGGAAAATCTCAATGTGCTGGAAAGAAAGAACTTCTCTCTATGACTCTATGAGATGCTTTGTTGTATGCTCTAGAGCTAACATAAGAGAATAGACATGAAGATATTTCTTTAGCCTTGGGGCACTTATTTCCCTCTTTCCTCTCTATGGATGTTCTACGAATGTTACTCACACAGTTTAGGCAGCTCAGTGGTCCTCAGTGGTGCACTTGGTTTTTATAATTGCCTGGTCATTTTTCATTCATCACAGATTTCTATACCCTGTTTTTTTTCATTCATGTTGGGCCACGTATACTTTTGTGTTGGGTTGAAAATCACTCTTAGTGTTCAGTATCTTGGCCAGAGGCCTGATTTATCCGTTCTTTGTAATCCTTGCTTTTTCACTTGGCAGCCTACTTATTTTCATCAACTGGTCTCTTCTTTGAAATACATACCTGTTTCTCTTTTTTTGAATAACTCACAGGTCTTAGAGTTTACTATGGTGTAAAAGTTATCTTTTTCTTTAGAAGTTAATCAAATATAATCATTTCATTCATCAGTGACGGCCCTACTTATACTCTGTTATAACATCATTACTGACTAGCATATCAATGGAAGTCTCTTACCCCTGAATCCTCATTGTCTCTTCAAAAGCCACTTCATACTGTTGTATGAAGGTCCGAGTGTTTTATACAGTAGATTATTCTTAAGGCTGTAACTGGCACACAGGAAAAATACTGCTAAACTTTTTAATAATCACCTAAAGAAAGAATTCAATCTTTGGCCATCACAGATAACTAGAACTGGACTTTCTCTTCCAACATAAAGTACTAAAAACCTGGACAAAATGTATAAAGCCGTTGTTCGCAGACATGATTGAAAGGCAGCACAGAATTCTGATCTCTGAGAGAAGAGAGACATACAAAGATGAGCCCTCCAATCCCCCCTGCTTTCTGTATGATAAAGGGCTGATAATCAGAATCTATCTAGAACTCAAAAAAATCAACAAGAAAAAATTAACATAGTTTTTGAAACATTATTATATTAAAATGAAGTGGCTTCATGGTTACAATAAATAGAAAAAAATAATTTTTAGAGAAAAGAAATTTTTATTGACATTCTGTGTAAGAATAATTTAATGGTAATAAATACATCATCCTAGTTTGTTCAATTCAAATTCATGGTATTACATTATAAATTGCAGAAATTAACATACATATATTGTTTTGATTGCAGATTATCAAAAGAAGTTTACAAAGACAACATTCAGAAAAGGTGAATATGCAGGTGTGTAAATTAGTAGCATTTATATAAGGCATCTAGTTACTCAATTCTTAGGTTTCTCTGATATGAGATTGATCATAAATTCATATAATCTTTGAAATGGTGTTTTGTTTCCTTGGGTATAATGAAAAATTAGAGAAATGGACACATGATATTTGCTGGGAGAGGCTCCAAACATCCTATGCACTCTCATCCTAATGCACCATGACATTTAATTTTAATCCATTTACAATCTGGAGCCACACATGCTATTTTAACATCTTCCAGATAGTAATTTAAATGTTTCTAGTCTTACTTTAGTTCTCTGATCTGCAATCCCTTGTTAATCTCGGCATTCTGTGGCTTTAGCAAATTTCATTAAATATTCCTCTGAATGGATACGTTTTGAATTGTCAATAGTTCTATATGCAAAAGTAAATGGAGATATTTAAAAAAATAAATAATTGTCTTTGTCAACATTGTTTAGTGTACTTGAGCACATTTTTAATTTTGTGATTTAAATTATTTTATTTATTGTTTTTAATTAAAAATAATTACTTTTTGCTGAACATATCAGCAAAAAAAATGTTATCAATAGATCAGGGAAACCAACTTCCTTTTAGTAATGGTCTAGAAACTGGTTTGGTCCAATTATCATTTATGGCATTTACATTTGAATGTGAAAATATTGAACAAAGAGATTAAATTATTTAACTCAAGACATGAAGGAGCACGAAATGCAAAGTGCATTTTAATTTTACTTACTTTGATTTAGTTGTCTTAGAAAGAGTTGAAAATTTCTGTGACTCAATGATAATCTTTAAACTTTATTCACTAATCAGAATTAGAATCAAAATTAATAAAATAAATTCAATGGCAAAGTTTGTACAAACAACGTAAGTGAATGTATGTATTTATTTACAATTTTTAAAAAATCTTCCTGTAAATATTGAATTAATCTTGACAAAAATGTTTGGTACTTCAATTAACCAAAGTCTTCATCTGCAATATCAAATAATACAGCATATTTATAAAGGGAATTTTGTCCATGAAGTAAAAGAAGATATTTTCATGAAAGGAAATACCAACATTTAAATATTAAGATCTTTTTCCAAAAGCATAGAATTAGAAAAAAATTATATACAGGTAAATTTTGCTATAAAATGTACATTTGATTATTCAAAATTTAACCATCTTTACTTTATATTATACACAAAAATTAAAGAATAAAGCTCTATTTACATGCATGTTAAAAATGTTTAGATGCTAAAACTAATCCATAACAAAGACTTCTATCTATTTGAAGTTAAGTTTATAATATGCTTCCTAGCATTAGAATAATTATAAAGAGAGTGGAGATTTATTACAATCCCTTTGAAATAAAATTTGATCTAAGTCAATTCTCAAATATGTAGGCTTAAACAAAAATCAACAGTAAAAATTCCATGGCTTATGATAGTGGATATATTGCTCATATCCACATTCTCCGTTACTCAGTTTTAACTGAGCACCAATTTAGACCTAGGGTTGTCTATACAAAGTCAACAAGAATATTACTTTGCTTATCTGGAGAATACGGGAATTAATTTCTTGATTTATCACTATATTTTAAACCGTAGGTCTAAAAAGAATTATTTTACATGTGTGAATTTTTGACTTTGTCTTAAAATACGTTTATGTCCTCTAATGGGGTTCAGCATGAATAATAACAATTTCTAGTTGTACAGTTTTTAAATTATACTTAGCATAATTGATGTTTTTTATTCTTTATATGCAATACTTTTTACCCATCACATTTGTTAAACATAAAATTCTTATGCCCTCTGTTAAGATGATTTTAAATTTCATAAAATATACATACTAAGACAAAATAAATCAAAATGATAGTAATTGAATGTATTTTTTCTTTATTGCAATATTATAAAAATTTAAAGAGTTGTTCTTATCCTTTTCCCATATATTATACTTAAGTATGATAACCATAATAACATTCACTTTTAAAAACAAGAGGCAATATGAAAATCATAGTAACATTCACTCTGAAAAAAAAGACAATAAACAGTAAATAAAGTCAACTTTGAAATTGGTGTTTTGAGAAGATGCAGAGTATAGATTATTAAAACTGTATTATGATAGGCTATTTTATTTAATAAAATAAATTTTATAGGAGATTAGTTCTTTTCCAGATCTGCAACTTTGGTAGAAGTCGTTAGCATCATTAAATACATGACCTTTATATAGTAAAATAATTATGGGCATTGCTTCCCCGAGATAGTTGCTTTAAGATGTAAAAAGATACCACAGTTCCTTTTTGCCACTATGATAATATAGCTGCAGGAAGACAAATTGAAAAATTGGAGATTTGTGTTAAGAAAATTCAAGCCCAATATGCCTGGTGATCATAGTGATTTTTAAAATTATCTCAATTGTTTTAACAGAGTATGCATGTAGACAGAGCTTGTAATGTAGATCGTATTGGCACAACCTTTATGACAGCTGTGTTTAGCCTGGTTTGGAGCACTATCAAAGAAGGGGTATTAGACTTTTGCAAAAGCCTCTCCAATCCCTGAACATGTATTTCCTTTCTTCCTCTGCACTATTGGAGTCAGTCCAATGCCTGAAAGAATTAAAAAAAAGAGGCACAGCAGTGGAGGATGTCCTATCCAGTACAGATATTGATTTCTGCATAAGAATACGGGAACTTCTAAGGGTAGTCATGAAAACTTTTATACTTTTCAAATCTTCTTTTCCAACTTTTAAAAATTTAAACCATTCTATTTTTCTCTTTGGAGGTAACAAAGGATATGTTTACACACACATAATAAAAATTATATTAGTCATGAACTATACCTTCCAGTATGATCTATGTTATATACAATTCGTGGTATCGTCACTATTCTGCCCTCTCCCAATCATTGGAATCATAAATTTCAAGTTGTAAGTCAGACCCTAGATTGAAGGCAGTTTCTTTCTTCAAGATGCTTTCTCTTCACAGAAAATATTTAAGATACGCATTTTTAAAAAATGGTTTCAGGTTGGGAGCAGTGGCTCATACCTATAACCCTAACATTTTGGGAGGCTGAGGCAGGAAGATCCCTTGAGGCCATGAATTCGAGACTAGCCTGGGCAACATAGAGAGACTCCATCTCTACAAAATAATTTTAAAAATCAGCCAGTTGTGGTAGTGTGCCTGTAGTCCCAGCTACTTGGGAGGCTAAAGCGGGAGGATAGCTTGAGCCAGGATTTGGAGGTTGCAGCAGCTATGATAGCACCACTGCACCACTCCAATCTGGCTGACAGAGTGAGACCCTGTGTCTAAAATAAAATAAAAAATGAAATGAAATAAAATAAAATAAAAATTTCATACTGGAGAAGCTAAGTGTTTTAACCCTGAGATTAGGTAAGCTTACTACTTGGAATATGGTGATCACATTTTCTTAACTGAAATCTGGGACACATCATCTTTACAAAAAAATTTTTGGGTGTTTGTGAATTTATACACATTCTGAAAGTATTACCATGGCATAAATTAAGTCACATTAGATTATCTATATCAAAAAAACACTTGTTGAAAAGAATAAAGGACTATCCCAAAATATTTAGGACATATTCATGTTAATGCTTTTACAGTATAAGGATTAAACCCATCTTTTTCAGACAATCTTAAACCAGAAAAATGAAAAAAAAAATGTTAAAGACCACAATTTAGCAGTTATGTGGTTTTGGCAGAATTCAGATTATCTCTCTTATGCACGCGCACATTCTGTCACTCTCTCTGTTGCACACACACACAGACATACACACATCTATCTAGACCTAATTTATGTTTTTCACACTCCAGGTGCAAACCATTCCTAATGAAGCAATACACTACACTGCGTTCCGTAACGATAGTCCACATTTCAATGGCATGAAATATTCACAGACCTTTTCTAAATGTTTTCCATATAAACATAATAAAACCAATTAAATCCATTTTTGCCATAATATTTTATATATCCAATGCAAGGATGGTACATGGTAAAATAACCTAATATCTTCCATTCTCTCAATTCATAAAATAGTTGATAGTTACTTCGTTATTAATTTACTATGATTTACGTAGGTATGTTTTTGTATCTAGATGTAATAGTTTGTTTCCAAATAAATATTCCATCTTTTACTCACATGTACTGTTTTATATTTTTTTATTTTTAATTACTATGGGTACATAATAGTTGTATATATTTATAGAGAAACTTAGAAATCGAAACACCAATCATAAAATATGTGTCTCAATAGCTGTTTCTTCCTTATTCTAAGTACACAGTAGATATGACAGATAATTTCAATATTTCATAGTTGTGGATAACATTATATTTTTACCTCTTGTCTTTAATTTTTATGTTTACTCCTTAAAGAACTTAGCCCATTATTTATAAATTTAATTAAGTAACTGAATTATCCACCAAGAAAAGAATATTGCTCTTTGACATTTTTATAATTTTTAGAAAAGCCAGATTTCTGCTTTTTGGAAGAAGATGCTGGAATCTGTCGAGGTTATATTACCAGGTATTTTTATAACAATCAGTCAAAACAGTGTGAACGTTTCAAGTACGGTGGATGCCTAGGCAATCAAAACAACTTTGAATCTCTGGAAGAATGCAAGAACACCTGTGAGGATACATGTAAGTTCCTCATCTCACTTTAGTTTATTCATTAGCATCCTCTTAAAAATAAGGCATCTTACGGGATGCCCAAGTTTACCCAAATTTTGTTTTAGACATGCACATGAAGAGATATTTGTATTCATTAGATTTGAAAGAGATTTGTATGCTTAAAAAAAAAAAAACCATTGTGCTGCTTTAAATATTCGAGTGCAGATTTTTTTTATAGAATGTCTTTTGCTCTTTTGGGTAGATGCCCAGTAATGGGATTGCTGGATCAAATGGTAGATCTACTTGTATCTCTTTGAGGTATCTCCATATTGCTTTCCACAGAGTTTGCACTAGTTTGCAGTCTCACTCACAACCCAAGTGCCCATCAATACATGAGTGGATCAATAAAATGTGCTATATGTATACCATGGAGTACTATTCAGCGATAAGAAACAATGGTGATATAGCACCTCTTATTATCCTGGATAGAGCTGGAACTCATTCTACTAAGTGAAGTATCCCTAGAATGGAAAAATAAGAAACACATGTACTCACCATCAAATTGGTTTTAACTGATCAACACCTAAGTGCGTATATAGGAGTAACATTCATCAGGCATCCAGCATATGGGAATGGGAGGAGAGAATGGGTATATACACACATAATGAGTGCGACGCACACCGTCTGGGGGATGAACATGCTTGAAGCTCTGACTCGGGGCAGGGGGGCGGGCGGGCAAGGGCAATATATGTAACCTAAACATTTGTACCCCCATAATATGCTGAAATAAAAAATAAAAAAGCATTAAGAATAAATTTAACTCTAGTGGAAACTGTTTCCATAGCTCTCATATTATTTTTCATGTTACATTATTTAATTTTCCCTCCTTAGAATACTACAGTATAATTTCAGCACAACTATAGAATTGCTGAAATCCCTTATGTTTATAAATAAAAATTTTAGGACAAACAGTAATTTGGAAAGTATTACCTAAAATCAATCACTTTTATCTGCCCATGGCATTTATTAAAAGAATGACTCAAACATTAACTATTACACTTTTTTGACCAACATCTATAAAGTTATTCATAGAAATTACTTTATATATTTAAAGATTCACTATTTAGTAATTTAACATAGTAATGTGAATAAAATTGTTAGAAGTCTACTTTTCTTAACTCTTGTGCTTTGCTTCATGTATACAAGTATGAGATTGTGACAATGTTCTTGTATTTTAATTGGCTGTATTTTTTTCCAGTGTATGATTTCCAGGTGGATGATTATAAAACCCAGCATGATGTTTGGAATAATAACTCCTTGACTCCCCAACCAACCAAGGTTCCCACAACTTTTGGTAAGAATCTCTTTGTTTTTATCGCTTCCAGGAAAAATATTACCATGGTAACAATAGAAGTAGATTGTGTATTAGCAGTATGCCTTTAAAAATTATATATCTGTTCTGTTATTCAATAATGGTGTATTGAAATACTGAGATTCAAAATGTTTAAAAGGTTCAGTCCCATACAGGTGACAAATCTTGAAGCTATTTTAAAGTATCCTTTGAAGTAGGCTTTTGATTTTGTATCACACAAGAAATTTTCCTATGATATTTAACTCTGCCAGATTTATCCTATAAGATAGTACTAGGAATTATCAGCCTCGATATATGATGATAAATTATTGTACCAGCAGCAGTGTGTCAAAGGGAGTCTAAAGTGCTTTTAACGTCAATGTGGCACTGGGCAGAGTCTCTGGTGTTAGTCACAGGGGGGATTAGAAGTTGGTTGAATAACCACACTCGAATGGTATGTCACTCCGGGGGAGGGAATTTTCTTTTGAACTTCTGCAGGTCTCTTTTCTGGGTGCTACCCTTTTAACATATTTATCAGATTTAAACAAATATGCAGGAAATATTCTCACAAAAATGCAGAGGTGAGAAAAAAGTGAAAATATTGGAAAACGTAACCAAAAACCACAAATATCTGGGCAGTTAGAAACAACCTAAACATATAAAGGTCCTAGCTGAATCGTAAAAATCACATGTACTCATTAAGATATTGAAGATTTTGCTTAGAAGCAGTCTGTGTGAACGTGTCAAATGTAAACTTGGCATGAGTTTAAGGAATTCTGTAGCTATTAAAATTGCAACCTTAGGACATAAAAAAAAAATTGTGTTTGGTCCAGGAGTTCTCCACCCTGGCCATGTATCAGAATCAGATGGGATTCAGAATCAGAATGTCTTAGAGTGGCTCCTCCGTATAAAACAAAAAAACAAATATGCAAGCAAGCAATAAAAGCAAAAACACCTAAAAACAACAGCCCCCAAAACCCACCTTCTGCCCAGATGGATGTAAAGCACGGCAAATGTTAACTGTGATTTATCTAGAATGAGGGCTGTGAATGTCCACCTTAGTCCCACGCTGACCTAATCATCAGTGGGACTGGCTTTAGCACTGAGTGCCGCACCTTAGAAGTCACAGAGAGAATATGAAGCATGCTTACAGAGGTCAGGAGATCTAAGAGGGAACATACTATGTGCCCTCAGAACTTGAAACACTATCATGGAAAAGGAGAATTAAGTTTTGTACTTGCCTTCGTGAGTCCTGCCCGTTCCAGACTCTCCCTGTAACCTGCCCTCACCATCCTCACCCTGTTTTATCTCCTTAAATCCAGCCTAAGCATGAGGATTAATGTGTGAGAGCTAAAGTAGAAATTTCTTTCTGTAAAATGTTTATTTTTGATGTGAGAACTTCAAAAGTGGATGCTGTCTCAGAGATTAGTAAATTCCCTAAATTGTTGGTATTCAAGCAATATTCTAATAGCACTTAACATGTCATAAAGGGAATGCAAACTTTCAGTGGGAGCTGGATAATGTGGTATATTTAAAATGCCTGCAGGTTCTTAGATTCTATAATTAGAGCAGTGAATTCAATGTCAGATGAATTTAAGCCTAATTTTTAAATACTGCCTTGTGATAATAAGTATCTTTGTGGTTTGATGTTTCACCTGTAAAATTAAGGGATTTCATTGCGTGATTTCCTTATGTCTCTCCAACTCTATGTCTTCAATTGTATTTTATTTTATCCAGTTAAATATCACATGTTCAAAACTACTTTAAACCTTATTACTGTGAAAGGTTTAGAATGCAAAAATTATTAATAAGTTTAAAGATACATGTGATACAACATATCAACAAATAAATGTATGAAATCAGTTTTCAATATGTTCCAATATTTTTTGTTTGAATTATTTTACCAATTCAAGTGGAGATCTTCAGTCATTTATCATTAAAATGAGTAGAGTAGGTTAGGGAATAGTTTTGCCGTGAAGTTTTATAAAGTATAAGATTCATGATTTTTGGCAAGCATACTACCAAATCAGAAAGAGGGAAATGAAAATAAGTGTAAGAAAGTAATATTAATGAGTATTAAATATTCCCTGATATATATCCTCTCTATATTTTTATGTAGATGCACATTGAAAATTATAACAAATAAATGAAAGGCTATGCATAAATTATTAACTGAGGAAGCGGTAAGAATTGACAACATGAATTTAAAAAATTAATAAGGATCTTTATTTAAATAATATATTTTTAAGGGATAATGTTTTCATAGCAACTGCACTTAAAATTAGGACAAATGTCTCCTTTATTTGTTTAGAAAACTATTTTATTTTCGATCGTATACATTTAACTCAAAATCTCCTGTAGCCAATTTGACCCCTTTTCCTCTTTTTCTAGGAGCATAATGAATTCTTTTTCTTTTGTTTTGCAAGCATCCTAGTCTAAAACATAAAACTGTGTTGCAATAACTATTGGAAGTTTGATAGTAAGGGCGGCTTGATATGTAAAGGTTGTCGATGAAGCTATGCCTCCATTCTTCCTAAGACCCAGTGATACCTGACCCAACTCATCCAAGATGGAGAAGGTGGGACTGCAGCTGTCCCTCTTCTCTATTTAAAAACTAGACAATACCTTCTCCACTCCCTCCGAAGGGTTTGCTGAGATCTATAAAGACACCTCTTGATTTCCCAGCTCAAATATAGTTGCATCTGTCACTGCTCAAATTATATAAATACATCATTATAGTATAAGGAAATACAGTTCTTCATTTATGGAAAACCTTGTTCAAGGATTTCATCAAATGTGTAAGGCACTGTGTGGATATTGGGTTATTTTGAAAAGATGTAAATCCTTTAAAGTTTCAATTCAATGTACAGGAATAATAATCTGTCCTACAATGCAAGTGGAATAGCATTCTTTTAAAATTATTTTCATCAAATAACAATCCTTAAGTGTAGTATTTGAATAGTGTGCATAATCTTCAGAATTAAAAGCCACCACAATTGGTTCCTCTCTATTTCCCCCTTTGGATTGGCAGTATTATATAGCATATAAAAGACCCTTGAGCCCAAACACATGGGTTAAAATCCCAGCTTTTCCACTTAATAGCTGTGTAACCCTAAGATATTTCTTTATCTCTCAGAGTCTTACCCTCCCACTGTAAAAAGAGGACAGTAGTCCGATAGTAGTAACCTGATAGGGTTTGTTGTGAGGTTAACTCAGTCAATATGCACAACTTTCTTAGGAAAGAACCTGATATCTAGCTGGTAATGTGTATTATTACTCATTATTATTATTCATGTGATTCAGAACAATACTGTTAACTTCCCAGGCCTTAGTTTCTCATCTGTAAAACGAGTCTTTGTAAATTCCCATTTGTAGAAGAAATTTATTATTCAGACACTTATGAAATCTCTAATTATTCAGATAAATGCATCTGTAAATATATAGTCACAAAATCACAACTAACCTTTAAAGAAGAATTCAGGCTAAAGCTAAATTAATGCGTATATGGAAACTCAAACAATTCAAATGTGTTTATTAGAAACAAGTTGAGATTATTGGCATAGAGAAGTGTCATGTGATTTCAAAGCCAAAAAAAGTTTATTTGCATCATTTTTCTTTGTCTTTTTAACATTTCCAGTTTTCCATCCTTTCCGAGTTCTGCCACTGTTTTTCTGATTATTCCAGTTTGAACAGTTAATAATTTCTTTTGATCGCCTCTCTTCTTCCAGTCATTCATTAAATTCTATGGCTTTTTCCAATGAAATGTGCATTTATGTCTCTTCCATTTTCAGCCTACTTGTTGTATTCAGATTATCAGCGCTTTATGTTTAGATTATCTAAGCAATCACATGTCATCCAAACTGGGACACTAATGAAAGTGAATGGGGATGCTAAAAAAATTAAGTTATATACCTATTTTAAATATTTATGCATTGATAAAAGTTGAAATAGTCATTTTTGTAGCTTTATAAAAATAATTTTATATTTAAAAGTATTTCAATATTTGTAATCACATATATTTGGGGACATGATATTCTAAAATAATAAGCATAAACTAATACTGGCTTAGGTAAATCAAGTCATGTAGACATGAGTTAGATAGATATAAATAGATATCACAGAGCTCAGTATAACTCATATATACTATATGTATATAATACACATAATATAATCAGATATCTGACATAAGTCAAGCATAATATATTTTATATAGAAAGAGAAGCAGAGAGACTGAGACAGAGACACAGAATCAAATATCCATGAATTATATATGATCTTTTTGACATCACTGTCCTAATCCTATGCATCTGTTATGTTATGAGTAGGCTATCTTTAATCAAACAAGGTTAATCAAACAAATTTACATATCCCTTCTCTTTTACAGAAAAATGAAAATTAAAAACAAGCAAAAAAATACTTAATGAGTGTATTCTTTTTCTGCGTTAATTTAGCCTCTACACTTGGCTTAAATTTGCATTATCTGTTAGCCCTCTACCTATTCCAGATTTTCTTGCTGTCCCTTAAATATAAAATATTTCATCCATCCACATTGCTCTCTTCCTTATCACTTAACACAAATTATCTACTCTCATTTCATATGATGTCTTCTGTGATTTTTCCCACCTAAAATTCACTGGCCCACCTCACCTTCTTCTCTAAACTGCCTTTTCACAACCATAATGAAACCTCTTCCTCTCTGTTTCCTTTAACTTCTTATTTTTGATTCATTTAATACTCATATCATTTGATATTATGTTTGGTCTGCCTCACTGTCCAGATTACAAGTTTTTTTTTGAAGAAAAAGATCATGTATATATATTTTATAGACTATCCCCACTCCCAGAATTTAGCCCAGTATTAAGCACATGACAGATGACTCATAGTTTTTATTTATTAATTTTATGATTCACAGCTACAAAAGAAAGAACAAATGATGGTTGGAAGAATGCTGATCATATTTACCAAGTTTTTCTGAACGCCTTCTGCATTCATGCATCCATGTTCTTTTTAGGATTGGATAACATTTTATGCACCTGTTAATATTTGTGCTTTTGGCATTTCCTTAATATTTATATGTATATGTATTGCCTTTGATAACATACCACTAATAAAGTTTGAGTATTTACATGCATAGTGAATATAGTCTTCTCACTACATCTCATTAGTAAATGTCTAACTACCAAAGAAAAACTAATGTTCTGAAGTGTTTTTAAAAAGTTTTGGTTATCATTGGCCATCTGGAATAGGTGTTAGGCTCACAAAAGATTTAAGTGACAACCAAACAACATGACTGATACAATTTCCAGATCTGCAAGATAATGTTGTCACCTATTAGGCCTCTTTTTGAAGATATGATTACATGTTAAGAGGAATATTGCAAATGTGGAAACTTTATGAAAAGAAAATATACCCCATCAACCAAAGAGTTACACATTCAGCTGCATATACCGCAGTTAATCACAAGTACTGTGGACAATTCTAAAAAAACCTCATTTCATCCACAATCCACTTCAATAGTTCTAAAGAAGTATCCTGCCTTTCATAATGTGGTCTCAGACCAAGAAGCATAGAAATATCCCCTATAATCTAAATATGCCTGCATAGTAAATCTGGAGCCTCCTCTGCTCATTTTCTAACAAACTGGCTTTCCAAAAATAGATAACAACTTCTGGAGAGTATCCATCATGCCTTCTACTTCCTGGCAGGAGAGCTGGTGAGGAACAAAAATGTGACACTTCATCTCTGCCAAACTTGGTGCCATCCAAATGCAGTCACCCTAGATAACCACTGCCTACCTTTCTAATCCCTTTCTTCCTGGACCACTTCCAGTCTTAACAAAGATCAGTTTTTGTTTTTGTTATAAGAGTCCTCCAGAGAAGTGTTTCTCAAGTTTGAATAATATACAGACACATTTTTAAAAGCGAAAAATCACAGACTTCCAATTTGTAAATCAAATTTTTTAAATAAGTAGTTTTGTATGAACAAGTAAAATAGTAGAAAGAAACTCCTTAAGCTTGTGTTCATTACACAACTATAAACCAAAACTTATTTACAAATTAATACAACCCAAAGTGTAAACACTAATAAATTGATAACAATAATTTAATAAAGCATATTTTTGATAAAGCATTTTTTTTGCTAAAGCAATAAAAATTCCTATTGTATTTACTGGGGAAAAGAATCCTATTCAATAAATCGTGCTGGGACAACTGGATAGCCACATGCAGAAAAATAAAACAGGATCCCTGTCTCTCACCACTCTCAAACATTAACTGAAGATGGATAAAACAATGAAATATAAGGCATGAAGCCATAAGAACTCTAGAAGAAAATGTTGGAAAAACTCTTCTAGATACCAGCCTAGGCAAAGAATTTATGAAGAAGACCCAATGGCAATCACAACAACAACAAAAATCAATAAATAAATGGGACTTGATTAAATTAAAAAGCTTCTGCACAGCCAAGGAAATAATCAATAGAGCAAATAGACAACATACAGAATGGGAGCAAATATTCACAAGCTATACATTTGATAAAGGGCTAATAAACAGAAACTACAAAGAATATAAGCAAATCAGAAAAAAAAATCAAACAGCCCCATTAAAAAACGGGCAAAAGACATACAGAAAAGCTTTTCAAAAGAAGATAGAAAAATGGCCAATAAACAGATGAAAAAATGCTCGACATCACTAACCATCAGGGAAATGTAAATTAAAACCACAGTGAAATATCACCTTACCCCAGTCAGAATGGCTTTTATTAAAAAGTCCAAAAGCAATAGATGCTGGCATGGATGCAGAGAGAAAGGAGCACTTACACACTGTTGGCGGTACTGCAAATTAATACAACCTCTATGGAAAATGATATGGAGATTTCTCAAAGAACTAAAAGTAGACCTACCATTTAATCCAGCAGTCCCACTACTGGGTATTTATCCAAAGGAAAAGAAGTCGTTTTTATAAAAAGACACCTGTACTCAAATGTTTATTGTGGCCCAATTCACAATTGCAAAGATGAATAATCAACCCAAATGTCCATCAATTCATGAGTGAATTAACAAAATGTGGTATATGTATACCATGTATTAATAATACTACTCAGCCATGAAGAAGGATGAATTAATGCCTTTTGCAACAGCATGGATGAAACTGGAGACCATTATCCTAAGTGAAGTATCTAAAGAATGGAAAAACAAACATCACATGTACTTACTTTTAAATTGGAACTAACCAATGAGCATATATGTACATGAAGAGAAGTATAACTTAATGGAAATCAATAGGGGGAGGGGGAGGGAGAAGTGGGTGAAAACCTACATAATAGATGCAATGAACACTATCTGGGTAATGGGCACGCTTATAATCCTGACTCAAGAATTACAGAAGCTCTCTGGGAGGCCGAGGCGGGCGGATCGTTTGAGCTCAGGAGTTCAAAACCAGCCTGAGCAAGAGCGAGACCCCATCTGTCCTAAAATTAGAAAGAAATTAATTGGACAACTAAAAATATACAGAAAAAATTAGTCGGGCATGGTGGCACATGCCTGTAGTCCCAGCTACTCAGGAGGCTGAGGCAGAAGGATTGTCTGAGCCCAGGAGTTTGAGGTTGCTATGAGCTAGGATGACCCCACGGCACTCTAGGGCAACACAGTGAGACTCTGTCTCAAAAAAAAAAAAAAAAAAAAAGAATTACAAAAACAATCCTTGTAACCAAGAACATTTGTATCCCCATAATACTTTGAAATACATTTTTTAAAAATCCCTATTGTAATATAAATTTTGTATTGATTACTATATGGCAGGTTAGTAATGAGGTAAGAATAGTTTAGAAAAGCCTTTGCTACTCTCTGTTGCATATAATTCTCTGACTACCCTTTTTCTATTTGAATACTGGACACTCTGCAGAAATGAAGTTGAGAAGCATTGATATAAAATGTGTCAACTAGAAAAATCCCAACTCTATCTTTTCTAGGAACACAGCAGAGTAGGGTTTCTAGCTTTTGATCATATCTGATATCATTAAATGGATCTCACGGACCAGTGCAAATATGATCACATACATAAAGTCTCGCACTTTGATGTGTCAGTTCTGGAATCAGTCCAGGTTCAACACACCAACCCAATAATTCTTTCCTTCAAGTGTTAGCTCTCTAAATACTGTTTGGCTCAACATTGCTGCCCTTCAGATTTGTTTCTAGCCTCCTCATTTGGTGGCCTGTTTTGATTAGATATCTGTCTCTCATTCAAACTTAGTAAACCTCAACTTCATACATGTAACTCTGGGTAAGACACATCTATCATGTTCTGAAGCTGAGCTTCAGAGAAGAGGGAATTTGGATACCAGTTATGAAAGAGAAGTTGTGACAATTTTCTTTTTATCTGATAAAATTATTAAAATATTCTTCTCAGTTGTTAGTTTTTAATTTTCCAGTTAGTTTTTAGAATGACTTATTATAATGGTTAAGAGCACTGGCTTTATGCACGGAAATATGTTGTTTTTAATTCCAGTTCTGCTATTTGTGGATTCACTCTGTGGCTTTGAAAAAAATCAAACTACTTCTCTCAGCCTCATGTTCCTCATTTGTTATGTGTAGAGAGTAATAGCTCAAAACTGTTGGGAAGATTGTAATGAAATATAAAATTTTTAACCCAATGCTATGCACATAAGAGCTCAAAATATTAATTTCTGAGTTTTTGATGATGATAATCACCCAGTTTCATCTGATCTTTATAGCAGAAAAATAATCAGAAGTATTACTTATATACATTTTATTATTGATGATTTTAATACAACTAACATCTGCAGCTTTGATCTGAAGTATCTTCATTTAATGTATTTCATACTATGATTATCTGAAACAACATATATAGCACTTATAAAATTCAAATCTAATTTAAAAATACACATATATTTTTTGTGTCTTTGGATCTTATTTTTAATTGAAGGACTTGTAAACCTGTATTTCCAACTTCATCTTACGACCTCAGGTGGGAATCTGTATACTTTTAAATTTCAGTTCAGTTCAACAAACATTGAGTGCCTTTTACATAATGGAACTATCACAAGGACTGGGAATATACGGATAATAAATAAGAGGGTAGTTTTACCCTTTATAGACGTGCCTATCAAATGGAGGAAGGAGATGGATAAATAAATGACCTCAATGTCTATCTATTACATGCTAAGATAGGGAGCTGCACAAGGGTTATGGGAGGACAGAGTCACAATAATATTATACATCCATTAAATGGTGTCAACATTAAATTTTTCTGTCTTCTCAAAACCTGAGTTTTAGCTTCCATCTTCCATCTTGGATTTGTTTTCCTAGATACTGACTAATCTGTGGACATAGCTTATAATTCTGTCTTCATTCAGAGATTTTTCTAAGTAAAGCCACAAAGAAAGCAAGCCACAAAATATTACACATTATAAAACTATTATAAGTAGAATTTATTCTGTAATGATATTTCATAATACATTAGAAAAATATTCCACTTTCTAAGTCAACTGGTCTAGACACACTAAAATTATCTCATCTCTAACTCTTTCCCTGCCCAAATTCAATCTGGTTCTAAATTTTAGCCACTCCCATAGTAACTACTTTAGTTAGGGTCCTTTTATACTCTTCTCTATTTAAAGTTACTGGATTTTAAAGTTACTGGATTCAGCCTACACATGCCTGGTTGAGTTTGCTTCGTGCATCAAAAACTATCAGAACTTGTCTCCTTCATCCTTCAATATTTTCAGTGGCTCATTAATGTCTGCATCATAAAATCCAAATATGTTAGTATTCAAGAAATTTCTTAATTTGCTCTAAATGTACTTTTCCAACCTTGTATCCCACTGTACCCATTCATGCATCTTATTCTTTAGATAGCCTAGAGTTTAAAAATTACCCCAAACACACCAGAAATATTCTGACCTATGTGCTCTCACTTTTCTTCAGCCATATGCCCCTCTATCTCCTCTACTTATTAAAATCCCATTCTTCCTAGAAAGATGATCAATGGACTAAATAAACATTAATTTTCAACTTTTGCTAAAATCTGATAGTATTTACAATTTTGCACATGTCGTAAAGAAAAGTTTTTCTCGTGTATTTGAAGACCTAATTATCTTATAATAAAGTATATTCCTAGCAATTCCATAATTTGTAATTTTAGCATAGCTTTCTTTCTTTGTGGCTTTACTTAGAAAAATCCCTAAATGATTATGACTTTGTGAACTCTATCCATGGATTAAGCAGTATCTAGGAAAAGAAATCCACCCAACAAATAGCTACTTAATTTCTTCCTTTCCTTTTTAATGTGTGGACAGATTCTCTATCTGAATAAGGTTTCACACAGTCCATACATCATGAACTTTCAATTTCAAATTCCCTGGCAACCCACTTTCTACATTTTATCACCAGCTCAGGAGCCCAGTACACACAGAAAAAAAAAAAAAAAAAAACACTCCACAGTGTTTATTTTCCCATTCCCTGCCCTCTTTTCTCTTCTGTATAGAATGTTAATTTCCACCCTTTGACACCATTTCTCCCTGATTAATGAATGGAGACACATACTCCTCCTGTAGTACAGAGAAGGGGACAGGTTTTACTACTCATCCCTAATCAGAAGCAGATTTCAATCTCCCGCCTTTTATTTATGACTCCAGGACATGGACTCACTCTGAAAAAATATTATTTTCTTATTATATATAACTTGAGCACTATAATTGCCAACAATTTCAAAAAAATGGAAAAGTAGAAAAAAAGATGAAAAATTGCCCATATTCACATTACACAGTCACTGTTAGCATTCCAGCATATTTCGTTTTACTATTTCTTTGTATTTTTTTGTTTTTCAATTCATCACAAAGTAAATACAGACTGGAAGTAGCTGCTGGAGGAGCCCCAACAATTCAGAATAAGCTCAGCGTAAAAAAATCTTTTTGTAAAATTGTAACCTAGCAAACATCTAAGCTCCCTACCTCATAAAAGTATCTCTATAGTGATCACTTCTTCCACTGATAGCACATTCTCTCAGCTTTTTGCCCAATGAAGAGTATATACCATTTCCATTCTCATTTAAATGTGATTGTATATGTATATGTACATATACATGTGTGTGAGTTTGGTGTGTTGGCACAAAAATACAAATAATTGTATTTTATTGATTCTAAGATGCACATATTTTCACATTTTAACATGGTTCTAATCATGATTAAGCTTATAACTGATAGTGTATAATTAGCATAATGGTGTTTTTCTTTATAAGTAGTGCATAAAACAATAACACATCTTAAAATGAATGGCGTCATAAATTCTGTGTGACTGATATTTCAGAGAACATTTGAGGAGCTATAAACAATTACTTGTCCCAGAGTACCCTTCTATTTTTTGTTAGTAAATTGCGGGGAACGTGGCCAGTGCTCCCCACAAAAAACCGGGTCCCTTTGGTAGAGTTGCAAGGGATAAGAAAATAATAGAGAAAAATGGAAAATGGAAAAAATAAAAGAATATACTGAGACAAAGATATAGTTTTATAAAG
>CAUYSK010013078.1:0-28421 GCA_963575035.1 Avahi laniger
GGCTAGAGTGAGTGCCATGGCGTCAGCCTAGCTCACAGCAACCTCAGACTCCTGGGCTCAAGTGATCCTCCTGCCTCAGTCTCCCAAGTAGCTGGGACTACAGGCATGCGCCACCAAGCCTGGCTAATTTTTTCTATATATTTTTAACTGTCCAATTAATTTCTTTCTATTTTTGGTAGAGACGGGGTCTCGCTCTTGCTCAGGCTGGTCTTGAACTCCTGAGCTCAAACAATCCGCCCGCCTCGGCCTCCCAGAGAGCTAGGTTTACAGGCGTGAGCCACCGCGCCCGGCCCATTTTTCTTATATTTTTAGAATTTATTTCTAAGTTCCTTTTTTGTCATAGTTTTCACAGCAATCAAACAGACCTAAGAACTAAAAGGCAACTGTCTACAGTTGGAAATGTGTTTATTTCACAAGACTAACAGACTCTTCTATGTGGTTCGATTTTAGGGAGGATTCATTTCAATTAGTTAAAATTGAAAGCCAAAGAGCTCTGAAAATGGAAAAATAATAAATGCCTGTTCTGATTTCCATAGCACAATCCTCAAATCTTGAGTATTTTTGTGTTCTAACATTTCCCTTATTGGACATACTACATTATTTTATCTCCAGAGACCTTTTATCCCCACCTGCTGGAAGCATGAAACATAACTGGGTCCAAGATAATCATTGACACATTTAGGGAAGAAAAAATATTTACACAAGTTAGACTTTAAAGTCACTTATTTTAAGCTATACCCGTTAGTACCTTATTTCTATCACTGCATAAATTCACAACTCTAAAACTCTTTTGTTTTGCAATTGTTACAAGGTGTATTCTTTTTTATTTTTTTAAATTGACCATTATATTTCATTAAAATTGTCAAGCAATTATCTTGCAAACAAAATGATGTAAATATATAATAGTTGAATGATAGTCAAATTATGGACCTTAGGAAAGACATGGATATGGAAACATCACATATCACACACCTTGAATTACAAGGAATGTATTATAATATACATTGTTATCATATACGAAAAAATGATGCTGGGATAAGAGCTTCAAAAGTAAGGTATTAGTTGATCTCATATAAGTAAAAAGTAGAACAGAGGATGCCACAGGCTGGGAAGGGTTGGGGAAAGGAAGGGATAGGGAAAGATTTGTTAAAGGATACAAAATTACAGCTAGATAGGAAGACTAAGTCAAGAGTTCTATGCCACTGTAAGATGACTATAGTTAATGATGATATTTTATATGGTTTCAAGACATTGGTACTTTGAAGCAGGAGTCTACCAACCTCCTCATTTGCCAGCAGATTAGTAAACTCCTCTTTCCTTCTCCTCAAACCACTTGTCTGAGTGGTTTTGATGGTGTGTGGGTGGTTCTGATGAGGCCTAGGGGAAAAGTACCGAACTATCAGTAACAGAATTTGGCATCCCTGGGTGGGCCCATCAGTGTCCCAGTGGAATGGCATCCCAGGACTGCTGGAAGAAGCAGGGAGCAGCCCCAGGTCAAAGCCATGGGTCTTCACAGGTAGAAGGAACTTCTTTTCAAGGAGAGAGAGCAAGGGACGGTCCCAGCAGCTGCTGGGACTGTTTTAGGTCCAGAGAATTTCCGTCTTTGTCTCCCTGAAGTAGACACAGCTCCCTGCAACCTGAACTGAGTTGAGGAGAAGCAAACAAATTTCAGAAGCATCGTGACAGCAATGGCCTTTTGTAAGTAGTGTTCCCTGGGACACCAAGACCCTGTTTCCACCCATATGGTGGTGGTGGGGGGGGGTGTTCAGACCTACCTGTTGGATTTGTTTTGAGGCACCAATTTAGAGTTGGAAGGCAAGAGGTTGAGTGGAACTAGGGAACCTGGTTTGAACTGAGCTCATATGTGGTTTCCAGAGAACAAGGGGGGATTTGGAGATGTTGGCTCTTATGTCTGGAGAATTTGGTTCTCAGTTTGTCCCCTTTTGGATTAGGAGATGCTGATTCACAATTGAGAATCAGGTTCTTGTTTTGTGTTTTCCACTTGGTCAATCATGGCATTTTGTGTTGGGGATTCCCTGATTTTTGTGTGTGTGTGTTTGTAAAGTTTTGTTTCAACATAGGAAATCTCCATTTCAAAGTCCCTGGGGAAAAACTTTAGCTGAATGGTTGACTTATGGCTACGAACCTATGTGTAAAGAGAATGGTGTTATTATAATCCAAAGTACATGCTGGAGTGTGAGGAGAAGCAGCCATTAAAGGAAAATTCCCATTAGAGTGATAGGCCTTGGCATTGTAGGGTGTTTGATGTTGAAAATTCCCTATACTTTTTGTGTTTGATTGTGAGTTTTTGTCTGGTAAGTTTTTGCACTTATGTCTAAAGATTATTGTGATGCCACTTGTCTGGAGTGTGAGGAAAAGTGGTGGTTGATGGTCCATGGTTTATTCTGACCTGTTGGTTCTTTTAAAATTCAGACCTCAAATGGTCAACCTGCCATTATAGTGTTAAAATGTTGAGTCTCAAGCTCTCAGATTGAGATAAACTCATTATTTATGGCATATAAAATGATCTGTGTTTGTATGATTTTTGATAAATGAGATCCTCCTGACGCCTCCGGAATCCCTACAGCCAGCCAGGGCGAGACACTGGGTAGGGCCACAGCCCGGGGACAGACCTGGCAGGAGAGAGGACCAGCACAGGCAGCCCACCACTGAGCAGCGCAGCAGGAAGGGAGAAGAAACACCTGCTGCTGCTGCTGTTGCCATCTTGGTACATGACAGGGGCTGGGAGGGCACTGCCTGAACCAACTCTTCAGTATTATGCCCAGTAAATTACGACTCAGGGTTTGGAATGGTCTCTCCCGGCAGCAAACTCGATTTGGGCCAGAGGGAACCCATAGCCAGGGTAGGCAATTTGTGGCAATATCAGATAGGGGGCTTGAATGTGCAAGAACAACCAGCAGGGTCCTTTGAAACAGTCAAAAGAAATAGGCAAAAAAGACACCCCAGACTGACTTTTTGTAAAGAAGAATCTTGAATGCAATATTGACCCAAAGTTGCAAAAGCCTCCAGGAAGCAAGAAGTCCCCAGGAGAGAAAATGTTTCTTTTAAGTCCAGGACTTAGACGGTGAAGCAGGGGGCCAGAGCCCCCTGCCTCCAAATATCCCCACAGGAACTCAGGGGAAAAATCAATAATGGGGATCCGATTGGTGTCAACCCACATGGACTGATGCAGTCAGATGTGGGACCACTTCCCCCAGCTGCAGCCCTGACCCAGGCACTGGCCGAATGGTACTCAGTTACATTTAGATGTCAGGATCCTGGGACTGTATTGCCTCATAGGCTTAAAAGGGCTCTCCTGCTCTGTTTGATAGAAGCTTAGCAGAGGACATGAGGAACCTGCAATTGGACAGATCTGTAAACTTGTATTAGCTTATCTGAGGTTCCTAGGAATGGCGTCTGGATGGGGGACTGATGGTAAAGCCCTTGTATGGAGAAAAACAAGGAATGAGCCTTAGAGTCATAAGACAGAGTCGTATAGATGCTGAGAGGCACATCAAAGCCACTAAATGATACTGTGAGAGGATGGCCTCTTTGCCCCTGGGCAGTAACAGCTACTTGTGAGATGTGTCTATTCTCAATCCTGCCACCCTTTTGCCAGCCAAAGAGAATGAGCCTTTACTTGTTTAGACTGCTTAGAGGTTCTGAGGCAGTGTATTCTAGCAGAACGGATCTGTCAGATCAGCCGATGCAAGGGTAAGATTGGGATCTTTTTCACTGATGGGAGCAGCTTTATTGACAATGCGGGGCTGGATATGCAGTGATTCCGGCAATGGCACTGCCACCTGGGACTTGAGCCCAGGAAGCTGAGTTGCAGTTATCCAGAGGAAAAAAATAAACATTTATATGGACTCTAAATATGCTTTTATGCCTGTGCTACTCACAGTGCCATTTGAAACAAAAGGGGTCTCCTGATGGCAGGAAATAAGAATATTAAGTATGCCACTGAAATAATGGCCCTGATACAGGCTGTGGCTGAGCCCAAGCAGGTGGCCAGCCTGGCAAGAAAAGTCAGGTCACTGGCAGAGGTACTGAGGAGGACACTAGAGGTGATCTGTTCCTCAGGGCCTTGATACCCTAGTTAGATTTAGACCCCCTTAAAAACTAAAGACTGGGGCTCTGACTTTTGGGATGGCACAGCTAAATGGAGACAGAATTCTCGTCTCCTAGTTAAAGCTCTGGTCGGCCTCTTATGAGGCACCAATATGAAGACACAGATTTGGAGCATGATGCCTTGATGGATTTGGTAGGACCTCATTTGAGAGGACCCCGTTTGCAACTAACTGGTTTATATGCTTGGGGCGGTCCAAGGATGGAAAGGCAACCTGCTACATAAGGAGCCCAAAATGTGGAGGTCCACCCTTCCAGTGATTGACAATTTCACTCAGATGCCTAGGCTCGTACTGGTAGATACCTTTTCAGGCTGGGTAGAGGGTTGTCCTATCCAGAGGAAAGAAAGGAGCATCTAAGGTTTCCAGAATCCTTCTAGAGGAACTCACTCTGAGATGGGCTTCTACCAGGAACTGACGGCCTTTGCTGAGCTCCTGCACATATACACGAACAGGCCTCAGAAGATGATGGGATGATGGGCACCAACAGTCCAGGGGAAGAGCAAATGGAGAATAACACACTGGTGATGGAGGCTATGGACAGACACCTACGGAGACAGCTCAGCAGCTCCTCCTCCTACAGTGAGGAAGCCAACAGACACCTCATTGCCAACAGGACCCAGGAGCACACTGAACGGAGCCTTAGACATTTGGCGCGAGTGATAATAAACCCTCCTGTGTAGCAGAGGTGACCCAGCAAGTAAACAAAGCCCTACACTTAGAATAGAAATTGCATGCTTCCTGGAATTGATACAGGAAACCCATATAAAGTGGGATAAGATATTGCCACTTGTCCTCCTCTGGATAAGGATAGCCGTTTAGAAGCAGGCTTAAGTTAAGCCCCTAGGAAATAGTTTATGAGAGACCCTTCCTAGCACTCCAAGGTAAGTATGGTAATATAACCATGAGTAAAAGAAAACAGAGTAAAACAATATGTTAAATGAGCGGGTCAGGTGCCAACCACTATACACGAGTTTGCCTCTTTCAGGTCCCAGCCCCAGTTGGAAGCAGAGAGGTGGAAGGGACACTATAAAGTGCCTCTAACAACTCACACCTCATTAAAATTGTCAGAAGTGAAACCTTGGGTCCATGATACCAAAATAAAGAGGTGTAGCCCCCAGTAGAGGGGCCGGCCTTTAGGTGATCTAAAGTCTCTGTTTGAGAAAAAGAAAAAAAAATGAAAATGTTGATATTTTCACTGAAAAATAAAAACATTTTATATATTTTCAAATAGCTAGGAGAATACTGAACATTCCCAATACAAAGAAATGATAAATGTTTGAGATGATGGATATGTTAATTAGCCTGATTTGATCACTATAGATTATGTATATGGAAACAACACTATGTACTCTATGAATCAGTATAATTATTTGTAAATTAAAAATAAAAATAAATTTTAAAAAGCAAGATATTAATTTTTAACAGAGGAATATAGCTTTCTCTGGAGGGGGGAACCTCTCTTCTTTGGATATAATACTGAATTTTAGCAGCCTCAAGGGGTAAGGAACAAAAAACAGCTGCCTTGGGGTTGACCTTCTGTTGTATAAATTAATTGTCATTGTTGATTATTCACAAATTTACATTTTTTAAAAAAAACCTACCTACTTTCTTAAAAAGATACTTCTACATTGATAAGAACCTTCTTGAATTTAATATATAAATCATTATTCTTCCAAATTGTTTAAATATAATTGGATATAATAAATAATTTATTGGAAGCCTAAGAAAGAAAGCCTTTAGAAAGTCAAAATAAAAGTCCATAATGGCTATAAAAATAACGTCTTTGCTTTTTGGTTAAACATTTTTATACCTCAGTGGCGTTTAATGATACCAACATAGCCACTGTAGGAGAAAAAAATAAATTACCTGTCAACACTGGATTTTTCTTTTAAACTAAATAGTATTTTTCAAAATTTTCCTAAGAAAATATTTAACACACTTGAATCTCTTTCCTAATATACTAGATTTTTTCCCTTAGTACTCTTTGAATCATTATTGATTGGTAGTATGCCATTTTGGTCAGTCTGGATGCATAAATGAGTAAACCATTTTTTGGCTCATATTTCTGATTCTTAAAATGTGAATTTCCTCCAGAATTTAAATAAGAGAGCAGTAGAAGGCTTCTGCCAAGTTTGCCACTCCACACAGAATATATTTTAATAAACTTAAGGCAGGTTTCTAGCAAATATGTCAGTTTTCTCCTTGTTATCTATTTATAAGTAAAAGTGAAAATGACTTAGTCATATTATCACTAATATATAACTAATAACAAAGCAATGGAATTGTATTAATATTTTAAATGCATACTTAGTGAATGGTTACTATTTATAAGTAATATACTTGGCACAGAATAAATCATAAACAAAAAATTTCAACATCTTCTATCTTCTTTCAAATCTATATTTACTTCACTCTAGATAGAATAATGTATTTATATTCTCTCAAAAGCTCACTATCAGTTCTTTTCCTTTAATTAGGCTTTATTACATATTAAAACACAAATTATTTACATAAAACTCAAGAAACTCTATACAAGGCTATTTTCAATAACTAGCCCTCCATAGACATTCCACAGATATTTATCAAATCAATGAAAGAACAGCAAGAGAAATTAATCCTGTATTTACCTATTTATAAATGAAACTGATTAAGCAAGCTTGATAAAATAAAATGGCAAATATAAACTATTACACACACAATTAAAATAAGTACACATTAAATTGTCTTTGTAATAGGAATCAGTTTGTGCTTGTTCCATTTAGGGATCTAATAAATCATTGTGAAAATATTAGCAGCATGTTAATTTTTATAGGCAATAACAACCTACATGTAAAAATGTAAATATGAATTATATTATAGATAGGATTAGCAATTGATTAAGATGACAGATCAGTCACACACAATGGTCTCCTCTATTTCTAAAGAATCCATTGAAATAAAAGTTTTGAAGTACTAAAAGCAAGTTCTGAAATGGAACAGCACAATTGAGGGGAGGGGGAGGGGTACCACCAATGAACAAAAGCTACTAACAAATTTCTGAAGGAAGAAGAAGAGTGGGAACATGTTCAGGAAATAAATAGAGTTGTAGCTTAGAATCTGCTATAAAAAGGCTCTGGAAAATATAGATGTCTGCTAAGACAGCCCTGGAAATCAAGATCCAAAGTCAACAGGAACTCTGGAAGATGGAAATGAAAAGGAAACTGAAGAGAGGAATTAATTAAAGGTCTGTATAAGGAAAACTCTTTTGCTTGTCACCCCCTCCTCCCTAAGTGTGCGCAAAGATCAGGCAGCTGGCATTTACCTCCAGCAAAAACAGCTGATCCTTTCCCAGTGAAATTGAACAAACTGCCAAGTGAAACCTGGTATAACCCTCACTCTTTAATTGGAAGTATCCTGTAGCCTGACAGCTGGCTTCCTAACTTCCTTGCTGATCCCCCTAAAGCGAAGTCTCACATTTGCTTTCCTCACACAAAACTCCAAGTGAGAATTCCAAATGGGTATCAGTTGTAGCACAAACGTAGAGGACATTTTATTAAACTATATAGTTCCTTTCTCTACAGGAAGGATTATCAGACACATGAGCAAAAGCAGCAGAATGACATGGAAGGGCCAAAATTGAGAAAGTAAAAATTGACACCAGAGGAAATGGAGCTAACTCAGGCATCTGAAAAGAAATTATGGAATAGGACACCAATGAATAAACACAGGGATATTAAGAAGAATATTACATCTATAAAACAAGTACAAAATCCTATGAAAAATGAATAATCAGAAAGCAAGAGCATGCTTATAGAAATTAAATTATGACTAAATTTTAAATTATGGGTAAAATTAATAATGAAACTGTGCAGCAGGCCTCCAGAGAAAACAGACCAGAAAACAGTTGGAAGATATTGATAAAATGCTCTGAGATAGTAGTTTTCACTAATGGGTGTAAAGATTGAATAACATTATTTGACAAAGAATGTGGCAGGCATACTACTTAATGGATCTCACATTGTTTCAGTATTCACCCCTACCCAACACGTCTCAGGTGAAAGTGATCCTAATCCTGGATCCAGGTGTAGATATTATCTTGCTAAGCCAATCTCTGCATGTCATTTCCCTAGTACATTTATTGGTCCAAAGGTGGTTTTATCTGAAGATGACTCAGTCAAACTGATGGGAAGGACTTGTATTGTTAAGCTAGAGAAGTGGTTTCCTCTCACTTTTGTTGAAAGTGAAAAATGGATCCATATTTATCACTAGCAGCCATTTTGCCTAAACAAAGGAAAGCAGTACTAAGTAGTAGACTCTGGAGATGGCAGAGAGGCAGGAAAAACACAGTGCTTAATGATATCTGTGAGCAATTTTTGTCACCTTGATTTCTACTTGTATGACATCACACATTTCTTTGCTGTTCAAAACAGTGAAACTCTGTCAACTTTGTCTAAAGCATTAAAGTCAAGACCAGTGCAAGAACAACAGACTAACGCAATCTCAATCAAGGTCTAGAAATGCAATATAATCACATATTGTCTCGGACTAGAAGATATACAAGAAATTCAAGTATCTCTGTGTACATCTAGTATTTTCCAGAGCAACAAAAAGCCTCATTCAAGGAAAGCTCTGAAGTAGATCAGATTCTTCTTTTTTACTAGAAACCAAAGCAGCAGTAAGGACCAAAGAACATGACAAGATTTGAATTGGTGATGAGAATACATACATCTAGTTTGTCACGGAGAAGCAGAAAAGCTGGATAATATTTTATCTATTTCACAATGCTGGGCTAGGACTGTCTCCATTCTCCTCTGATAATTCCCACCATTATATAACCCAACTAAATTTAAAATCATCAGAGGAAGACAACTCTGAACATAGGAAATCTGAATTTAAGCCCAATATGAAATTAATTCATACTCTTGAATCAGACATGTTCTAAAACAACATGTGTCAATGTGTGTATACGATAAGATTAATTTTAAGAAGATACTCATAGATGCACAATCATACACACACACACACATACACACACACACACTCTTTCAAAATGTTTCTAAGAAAAAAATCTATTTGGCAAACATACTCAAATCCTGAGTAAATTGCATTTTAAGGAGATTTTTTTCCCTCTCACAGTTGTAAATTCCTTGAATTTGAGTCAAATTTAGGTAGCAACACAAAGGCATAAAAGCCTGCATTTACTCGCTTTAAGTTGAGGCAAGGGTATAATATAGTTATATATGTAGTTGAACCCAGTCAAATCAGTTCTTAGACTTATTAGGGCATGACGCTGTTGACACAAGGCTAAGTGCAAAGCCTTGACCTTTGCATTTCCGCCATGACCTCAGGGACTAGACCTCTTCATCTCACCCCAACCTTTACAACTTGAATGATGTCAGATCAGCCTGCTCTGTTTTTTAAAGGACCATTGGCCCAAATGAAAGCTATTTACTTTGCCCATAATTGTTAATTCCTATGAGGTTTTGTTTTTTGTTTTTCCAAGGCTTCCAAACAGTCAAATCTATTCTACTTCTGTAAAAACAAAATGTTCCCTAAATTCTTTAAAGTTTACATCAAAATCTGTTAAGTCAAAATGTTTTTTCCCCACCAAATCCTGTCATATTTTGACAGAAATTTAAATGCGTGCAAAAGCTATATGTAAAAAGGGTGTTTAGGGAGAAGAGAATGGTTAATTTATTAGATACTAACATTATAATAATTATTATTATTAGTGTTAGTATCGGAGACAGGGTTTCACTCTGTGGCCCAGGCTGAAGTGCACTGGGACACGATCATAACTCACTGCAACCTTGAACTCCTCAGCTCAAGCAATCCTCCTGTCTCAGCCTCCCAAAGTGCTGGGATTAAAGGCGTGAACCACTGCACTTGGCCTATTTTATTTTATTTTTATTTTTATTTTTTTGAAACAGAGTCTACTTTGTTGCTTGGGTTAGGATGCAGAGGCATCATCAAACCTCCCTGCAACCCCAAACTCCTGGGCTCAAGCATTCCTCCCATCTCAGCCTCCAGAGTAGCTAGGACTACAGGCGCATACCACCACGCCCTGCTAGTTGTTATCTATTTATTTTTTTTGTAGAAGAGAGCGTCCTGCTATTGTCCAGGCTGGTCTGGAACTCCTGGCCTCAAGTGATCCTCCTGCCTCAACCTCCCAAAGTGCTAGGATTACAGGCGTGAGACATCACACCTAGGCTTGGCCTATTTTTAATGACTAGAATGTTAAATTATAGTCTTCAGCATTTACCTGAAGTTCCATATGAGAGGCCTCAAAAACTCTAGCCATTTCAGCAAAACCTGGTCTACACAGACATCACAATTTATTTCTCATCTGCCTTTAAAGATCAATGTGGATACTAACACAGCTTTACAAGGAAGCTTTAGCCTTTTGATTCTATTCCTCGGTCATAATAAGCAATCTTATGCCCTCAAACACCGTTCTTTGACTGAAATCCAGGCTCCAAGATTTGAATCCAACCAGTGAAAAGGAAAGGGCTATATCAAATTACGCAAAGTACTTACTCAGAGAAAAGGAGAAGATGGAAGCATCTGGGGGGAGCTGGATCTATTAAAAACAGTCAGTGGAGAGAAAAGGGCAATTTTCCCCTCTAAGAGCTGCTAGTGTGTTTTATTGAGGTAAATTGCCTTCTTTATGTAAAAGATAGTAAATCTGTTGATGCCATTTCTTAGGATAGTCTTATCTCAACAAAGGGAATCACACTCAGGGTCTAAAGTTTCTAAATCTCAGCAATGTTAACCAGGACTTTAAAAAGAACTTTCAATTTGAAATACTGAGTAAATGGGTTCACACAGCATGAATTTTATTGTAGACCAACCTAATTTTCACATTTTCCTCCCTATAACAAGCAAGTCATTTGTTCTCTGCACTCATAATGGAAAGAAAACAAGAGTTTCTTTGTTTGTGTACATTAACTCAATGCTGTAAAAGTCATTCAGCCAAACTTCACTATACTTTCACCTTTAAACCTTAACCCGACTTGTAACAATATTTGTAGCCTCTAAAATTACACTGGTTGAACCCAGACGGAATTAATCACCCTTCACTGTCTCAGTGAAAAGTATAATGACCTACCATTTAATGTGAAGCCATTAAAATGCTAGAAGGGGCAAGAATTCACATCGTGTGTTTATAAATACCTCACAGACATGAATCCATACATTCAGCCTACCAGGACACTTTTCATATGGCACTTGTTTAGAGAACCAGATGGAAAATAATGACCGCTGTGCACGCAGAGCCAGAAGTGTCTATTCTGCTGTCTTACGTAGCACACCTTACACTTTTCATACTGACATAAATTAGTTCTAACGAATTCCATCTGGGACTGAACAAAGAAAAATCCAAATCAAACTTGGACAATTGATGATATTCTTTCTTTCCCTAACTATAAATACCACTGCTTCCCACATAGGGAAACTTCATCGGTAAGATCCTTGATTTCTACTGGCAAAATATATCCCAATCTGGGCTTCGGAACTGCCACATTGCACAAACACAAAGGGTGGTATCTCATCATACGCGGGGCTTGTGCTCCAGGGGGCGGTCAGTCATGCCAGCATGATTATGAATCGAAAACTGTGCAACACAGAGGCCAGAACCACTTCTCTCTATACCCCAGTCCCACCTCAGACTGACCTCCGTCAACCCTTTCTGCAGCAGTCTTTTCAATGTTCTCCTCATTTCCACACTTGCCTCTATAGCCCAATTTTTCAGAGCATGCTAGGTAATCTTTCCAGTTTTTAAAGCAGATCATGTGACTTTTCTGCCTAATACCACTTTAATTCACTTGAAATAAAAAAAAAATCCTTATTAGGCCCTTCAGGCCCCTAAATTGGAGAATAAAAAGCACATATCTACAGAGCCAGGTAGTGAGTGACAGAACATCACAGGCCAGGCGTCCGGATGTGTGCACACATGATACGAGTGAAGGGTCCCAGCTAACCAGGGCACATGGGTGCTGCCCCAAGGAGCAGCTCCGATCCAGGTCCAAGTTGCCACATGGGAGGGAGAATCTAAAGTTATCAGACCATTCAGTTTTTTGAGAGAAGCTAGAAATTTTTATTTTTACAAGAAATTTCAATTTTAAGTGTTGCCTACATTTTAAAAAATAATTTTAAATAAACCAAATACCTCTGCAAACTGACATAAAAGGCTGTTGGGTGATGACATCTCAAAACAATCTCTCCCTTTCTCTCTCTACTCAACCAACCTCTTCTTCTGTTTCTGTAATTTATCAAGCTCTTCCTACCTCAGAACCTTCCGACTTACTTTCCCCTTGGCTTTTTGCATTCATTCTTCTTCCTTGGATTGCAACTCAAATGTCTCTTCAGAACCTTTTCCTGACCCTTCTATCCAATGTTGGCCCCTCCTCCCAAGTTACTACAATACCTATTTCCTGTTTGACTTCTCTTATAGCGTATCATCCCTGTAGAAGAGTGGAAGAGGATTTGACCAGTTCACACTACTAAAGTTCACACTACTATAAGGTATGGTTTTACTGATGTATTAATGAAACTCATTTCAATAAAAATCAATGGAGAATATATTGACAGATATAAGACAGATTCACATACACACACACACACACACACACACACACACACATACACACTTTTGAGCTTCATTACTCCATAAAAGCATCTTGGCAGGCTAACTGGCTATTGTTAGAGAAAGAGCTACAATAATTTTTTGCCAGAGGAAAAAAATTTGTGTGTGTGTATACACACATAAACATGAATAATACATATGTGTTTATATGTGTTTGCTTTCTATAAAAGTGGGTTAACATATTAGTAGATATTAACCTACCTCAGTGTAGTTCTGCCAGATGGACTTTTTTTGAGGAGTATCTTCATGTAGACACAAGGCAGCAGTTCTCAACTTTTACCCCCCAGGAAGCTTGTTAATGTCTGGAGACATTTTTGTCTATCACGACCGGGGGATGCTACTGGCATCTAGTGTCACAGGCCAAGGATAGCTGCTAAACATCCTACAATGTGTAGGACAGCCTCCGCAACAAAGAATCATCTGGCCCAAAGTTTGTCATTAGTGCCAAGCTTAAAAACTCCGATATAAAATTTTTTCTTTCACTCTAACTTTGCCAAAATAAGAAAGAGCCACCCCACATTTTAGTTTTTTGGAAGGTAGGGAATAATTTTAAATTAGTTTCTCAGCATTGTTGTAAAACAAATGGTTTTGTAAAGAAGTATTGATTGTTTCTTCGACCGTGAGCATGTAAGTTCCATGAGAGACTAGGGAAAAAAACCTTTTTTACGTTGTTTTGGTTTTGATTTGCCCCTAGTACAGTGGTAATCCTTTCTAAGCCTTCAATAAATGAATAAATGAATCAAGTAGCAGTGATTCACTATTTTATGCTTCACATTTGCCATGTCGTTAAATGTTTGTTCACTAAATAAAGCACTCGGGTGGAAGAACAAGACATGGTGTTGGGTTCTAGGCATGCAGAGACCAAGAAGAAATACTCCTTACCCTCCAATTATTAAAATCTTGGTAAACAGAAGTAAATAAACATAAAATACACCACAATATTACTGATACTGTCTGGTAATAAAGGCAAGTAGTGCCGTAGTAGCACACAGAAGGGCCAAGTTGCCTTGACTTGAAGAATTGGGAGTTGGCGAAGAGGGGATGAAAGTCAAAACCATCACCTGGAGGTGATGCCTAACTTGCCTTACATGTGCTGAGCACTAGGCAGATAGAGGGATAAGAAGAAGAAGAAGCATTTTGAAAGATGAGACTTGAGAAGTTGCACGGTGTAAGTAGTTTAGCATTGTTGGAGTAAGAGGGTGGTTTCCCTTTGGGAATGAGAAAAGTAACACATTAAGGCCCTCGTAGGCAACCACAAATGAATTTCTGTATCAGTATACCTTGGACCAGACTTCTTTGTTTTCTTTCCACTCTCAGATTCTGTGAGCCTCTAATTTTCTTCCAGATAATGTTACCCAGTGATTACTCAGTAAATATTTATGGAATTAAGTTGTAACTTGAACCTACTCCATACCCCATGTTTTTTCTAAATCAATAGTGTATATTAAAATTGCAATGTGCTTATCAAAGAGTAAACTTGTTCAAAATTGAAGTGAATGTAGCTAAAAAAAACTCAGAAATGATTGTTTATTTTTTTCTTCTTTAATAATACATACCTCTAATCTTATGTACAGGCTCACATCACTGTCATCTAAATAGTAATAACAAAAGCATTCAGGAAGAACTTGTTTTACTTTAGGTCCTGTCCTGTCTCTCCCTCTTCACTCTCCAGCCTTTCCACAGAGAAACTTCTCTGACCACTTATACTCAGGTTTCCCCGAAAGCTATATCTCTAAATTAAATTCTCTTAATATTCAGATACAATTTTTTAGTATTTCAGGCATTGTCTTTTAATTATTGTAGAATGCTAAGGTGGACAACACGTTGGTATCACAAAGTCAACCTATCAAGGTACAATTCATGGAGTTTTCTCCATACATATTGTCTGTACCTTACTGCTTACTAAAGTCTTTGTTGCCCACGTTAGTCTAGTCATCTGAGAAACACCAGAAATCTTTTCCTCTTGCACGTATTCCGTCAGTTCTATCTATTCATTCCACCATCCAAAACTCTTTTACCTTTCCTCTTTGCTGCATTTCCATTGACATTGCTTTTACTCACCATCTCTCCCCTTTATAATTTTAATGGCCTAATCCATCTTCTATGCTACTATCTGAGGTCTTTCTACCCACCCAAATAAGCAGGCTCTTCACTACCTAAAAATATTTAATGGCTTCCTCTGCCACATAGTGAAATTCAGTCTACTTAACATGGAAAAAAAAGCGCTTCATATTCTGACCATGGTTTTATATTTACAGGCACTCAATCTGAAAGTAATCCTAAACTATTTCTGGTTTCTCAAGGGTCCAAGACAATTTCTCTTCTCTTTGCCTATAGATATGTGTTTCTTCAGCCTTGTTTCATAGGCAACTAAGCAAAAGAGAAAGGATATTCTTCAATATTTAGTGCAATAGTTAGTCTTTTCTTTAAATACCCCCACCCCAGTAGGATTTGTGTTTTTCCTTCTTGCACTTCTATTACTTTATTGTGTGTATTTATCATATTCTAATTATTCATGTGTCTTCCTCAATTATGTGACCTTTACATACAGTGACTATAACTAAATTCATCTTCATATCACCAGTACCCAGAAATCTCTGACCTACAGCAGATACCCAGTAAAAGTTGTTTTAAATGGAAAATATCCTATAGAATGGGAGAAAATCACACTGTATCTTTTCTGCCCATATATTTATGGTTGAATTTATGTAAGATACCAGGCAATTTTTTTAAATTTCTTTTTTAAATAACTTGAGGTTCTTGAATTCTCAGATATTTCTCTACAATCTCAAATATAGAGCTGTATATTCCTAAAAGAAACAATTCGACATTTAAATCTGCCTCCTTAGTAATATTCAAGGCAAAGTCAGTGTGAGTTCTTTATTAATACTATTATATTTATGGAAAAAATAATTAATATTAAGGATAGTTGAAATATTACATAACATAGACTTATTAATCTTTGGTTTGAAGAGGATTTATTATTTTTTCACTATATATACTTTAATTTTTAGACTGTTAAAATGATCAGTTTAGAATTTTATTCATTCAGCAAATGAAAAAATTTATGGAGTACCCAGTATATGCTAGGTGTTGTAGTAGCTATTGGAATACTTAGTTCTGTAAAACAGTCTCGAGTGATCCCTCACAGGGACATGAGACTATTGGTATCTATAGGAGGGTCTGTGAGTAAGGAAGGCAAAAAAGGCTTCCCTGAGTAGGTGACAATGAACACATACCAAGCAAGCAGCAATGACAGGAATTCTGGGAACAATGGCCTAGGATGAAATAGAGACAATGACATAAAGGTGGATATGTCACACTTAAGCTAGCAGCAACATTGCAAAATAGGCTACCCCTTTCACCATGGAATCTACAGCTCTCTCTACCTTCTCCAAATTTCTTCTAGTATTAGTATTATTAATTAGTACTTAATATTAAGTATCACTATTCCAATATTCTGCTACTTTCCTGGAAATATATATTCATATGAAGAGATAAAATTAAATAATACATATAAGAAATATATGTGCTGAGGTTTGCAGGTAAAAATTCTATTTAATGTATATAAATTTGATATATTGTGAGACTGAAATGATGTATTTATTGAATAATCTAAGAAATACTTTAATATACAATTTTCCCATCAATAAGCAAGCAATTTTATCGCATCTTATTATTAATAAAAACAACAACAAAACTCCCACTACATTAGGTCTCAGCACCTTAATATTGGTTTGGACTTCAAGAATTTATTTCTACATTACCTTTTTGACCTCAAACTTCTATCACTTATTGAATAGTTCTTATGAAGAAGGTACATTTAACATGCCTTTTTCCATTTAATCTATATTCAATTTACAGATGAGGAAAGCAAGGTTGGAAAAATTAAGTAATATAATCAAGTTCACAGCTTGTTATTTATAGTGCCAAGATAAGAGTGCAGAGTGCCAGACACGCAAAATGTGGTAACTATTGAATGAATTACTCTAGGGGCGAGTTGTTAACCACCATATTATTCCATAAATGACACTGAATTTCCCAGGTTTATGCCAATGGCTCACCTAAAAATCATGTTCTTGAACCACAGTATTAATACTTCCAATTTAATCTTTGGTTTCTTGAAGGAAGGACTAAAGTAGTAAAAACGGAAACTGGATACAGTGTCTTTAGATTCAAGAACATTTTCAACATGTGAAGTTTGCAGTGAGTATTTCTCTATCTCCCTTTAGAACTTCTCTCTCTCAGTTTGGCCCACTGTTTTTCTCCAGAATCCAAAAAAGCCTCATTTTTCTCCATCCCCCACATTTCTCAGTGTCTGTCCTCACCCCACACTCCAAATGAAAACCTCCATTCCCCAGTGCTAAGGAGTAATCTGATTAAAATAATTCACAGTAAATTGTAAATCTTTTAATCCTCTTAGAGGCATTAACATTTTTTTTAAATTGGGGGGTGGAGAGGGAACCTGATATAGCCTCTAATTGTTGGCATTTTTGGACAGCATAAACAATATTATCTTTTCCATAATTCGGACAGAAATGGCTATCCTACTGGCATGGCAATCTGCCCAGAAATCTGTTCCCACTCTGTCAAATTAACCTTGAATTTTCTCTTAACAATGCTCAAACTTCCTCTGCTTTTTTCGTTTGTTTGTTTTTAAATCTCTGATCGGCGGTCTTAAATTTGAATTTCATATATGGATAATTTTTAATTTGGAGTTTGTAAATCAGGATCTGCATCCAGCAACTATCATTAACTAGTTTCTTAAAAAAAAAAGGAGAGAAAAAAAAGCTTGGTAAAGACTATTAAGAAAATAACAAAACAATGTAATAATTCACACTTAATTAAGTTATAACATGCCAAATATTGTTTCGACACTTTACATACATTAAGTTGTTTACTTTTCACAGTAACCCTTTCAAGTAGGTACTCATATTATCTCCATTTTACTGAAAAGGAAATAGAAAAGTGACATAACCTATCCAAGGTAACATGGCTATGTGGTAGGGAAGCCAGATTTTAAATCCAGGTATTTTTACTCTGAAAGCCCATTCCCTTGTAATCACTATGCTTTACTGAAAGGCACACCAATGAGAAAAAAATTCATTGACAAAAAATTTAGCTCACTGTGTTGTTCCTAGGTTAAAAAGTACAAAACTTAGATTCTAGAAGATACCTAAATATCAACTGGTTCAATAAATACATTTCACAGAGAAAATCACGAACTTGCCCACGGCATGGTGAAAAACTACTCAATGAGGAATTCGACGTGAGCTATAACTTAGTCTGTATCCAAGTCATATTTTTCCCTCACTATACCACAGTTAGTCCACAGAAAAATTTACAAACTTCAAGCAATGGTAGACATCCAAATTCCTGTCCAATCCATTTTGTAAGAGCCAATAAATATGTAACTGTTGAACACTCCCATTCATAAATTACTTCTGAATTTGCTGCTGTACAACAGTGCTACCACAAGTCGTTCCAAGATTTTTAAATTTTTTTTCAACGCTAAGATGCAAGTTTCTGATATTTGGCAATTCGGGTATTTCTTCTTTCCAATTGTTCACTTTTCTGTTTCTAAAAGGATAAAATTTTACTCAATAATCAAAGGGAGTATTAATCTCTTCTATAACTCCCATCAAAGTCAAGAAATTCATGATTCAATTTTATTCCCTGAATCACTTATTAATTCACTGAATGATATATGTACTGGTTGTAATTAATGAATTAGACACAGATCCCTGTAGTCTAAAAGTAAACCTAGATAAATATATGCAATATAGCATGATTGTGGGCAAGGACAGTTTTGTAGAGGGTGCCAGGGAAACAAAAGGACAGCAAATCTACATTTGGTAGGGGGATGAGACACCAAAGGCTTTCTGGTGGAGGGACGCCTTAATCTGATTCATTAAGCCAAACAGAAACTGGGATGAGAAACAGTAGAGGGAAAAGGACAGACAGGAAAGGGTCTAGAGAGAGCATTCCCAAACGGAGCAGCATTTAGAAAAGCTAGAGGTGTAAGAGGGTATTCACCTGGCTAACACTGGTTTCCTAATTAGGTAGATGTGTAATATAAGCCAATCAACAATTTAAACACATCCAGAAAAAAGGTACTATCTCATAAGAAAATAAATGAAACATAACATTTCCATGGTTCACCAAATTAGCTAATACATTCTTATTACATATTTTTTAAAGCCTGCAGTTATCAACCATAGAAATAATTTCCAAAGAAACGTCGGTATCATGGCTGCCTTTTCGAGTGATGAAGAATTCGTAATTATTGGCAAGCTATTTTGTCAAAGCATCGGATAATGCTTATCTGTAAACATGCCTCCTATGGACAATGAAGGTTTCCAGCTTCAAATGAATCTGTTCTCCTTGCTCAGGGCACATTACTGCTCCTGACCTCTTCCCTGCCCATGCCTTGACCTTCTCCCTCCCAGACATTCTCCCCTGCCTCATGCCTGTGAGCATCCCACATTATTCGTGAGCTGTAGCTCTAGAATTTAGCATGAAGAAGGCTGCCCCGATACATGTCTTACTTGAGTAATGCTCCTAATAATCCCCAATGGGACTATGCCATATTATTCAAGCAGGATGAGTCGTTCAAACACAGAAAGAAATTCCATGCATTTTACAGTGAAACATAATGAAAAATAAAAATTTCCACATTTAGGAATATTTTACTTAGATTTAGCAAGAAATGACTTAGGTTTTCTTGGGGAGAAAAAAAGAGTTAACAAAAGTTTCTTCATATATTTAGCTTTGCAGTATATCTCAACCACCTAAGCAAATTACACCATTTCTACGTTTGCCTAAAGAAATCCTCCAAATGTTATTTTAGAAACATTTATGAATTATGCACAAGATTTCTCACAGAAATGCATACATGCTCTTGAAAATTATGCATAAATCAATATTTTGTAAATTAAATAACATTTTTCACTGACAAATTATTTCAGAGATGCTTTATTTTCATATCTGGTTAATATTCAATTGGTAATGGTTACTTACCCTTTAGATTAAGCTTCTCTCCTGATAATATTTCTGTCAAATAGCTAATGATCTATTAACAAATAATAAAACAAATAAGGGACACCAGATTTTAGAAAGAAACCTATGACAAATTCTTGCCCAGGATAAAGGCTTCTTTGCAATTCAGCCACAGCCTCAATTTTCTTTGTTTTTATTTCTTCAAATTTCCTTAATGTATTTTCTTAATGTGTAATTCATATGCAACACAGAGGTGCTTCTCTTAATAGCAATCAGTAAACCTTTAGACTGTGTTGACAATTTCTCTTCTTATTCAAGAATATATTTATTTATTCAGTTCACCAGGGACTCTTAGCTCATCAAAGGGCTTGTGGTTTTGTTTTCTTTGTTTGTTAGCTTTAGAACAAAAGAATAAACATAAACAGTAAAACTGATCACTTTACCTGGCTCAACAAATACAATTTGTAAAATGTAAATAGCTCCCAATAAAAGCAGGAGCTTTTGGTTAAATAAATAAGCCATTATGTAAACATTTAACTAGCAAGAATACAATGAAGAAGGGCAAACACCAGAAAACTACATGTTCTAAAACACTGAAGATAATAAAAAGTTAGGAAATACTGATGTATTTAGTGTAGGAATAAGTAGCAAAAGACATGTCAGTCCTGTGTAGGATGAATGGTGTAATAATGCAGCCAAAAAAAATGATGCCCTGTGGACCATATTTGGTATGAGCACTTAATATTATTATTATTAATTTACATTAAACTTCTGCATTTATAAACAGGGAGCTAGTACTTAAAAATATGGATTTATGCCTTCTCTTGAAAACTCTGAAAGTCCATCTGAAAGTTTGTCTACACTGAGACCATATTTATCCCTGGCAAGAACCAGCCAACTACTCCTTGTCCCTAACATAGGTACTTGCTTTCTAATACAGGCCCTATATAGACATTTCATTTTTAGCCATTATAAAACATTATCAGAAGAAAAACAATCTCATGAATTCTGTTTATCTTCTCTGCCAAGAATTGGGACTGTAGATGAGAAAGGACAGTTGTTAGATAGTTCAGTGGGAAATAAAGGGGAAAAGATATGTATTTAGCTTCTTAATACATTGTCAATTTCCTCATCCAGAAAAATATTACATCCCAGGATACTGAGAGAAATTTTAGAGCAAATGAAAAATTTATTAAAAGGCTAGAAGAAAAGTTAAACATTAACTAAAAAAGAAGGTAAATTCCTCAAACTCAATGTTACACTTTCAAAAGCACTGACAAATAGATGTTAAAAACAATAACGACAAAAACAACCTAAGCAAAGGAAATGAGTATTTATCAAATGAAGAAAATTGGAAGAAAATGGGAATCTTGTACCTGAAGAATAGCAGGTTTAAAATGAACATAACTATCTTCAAAGTATTAAAATGGTTTCATATAGAAACTAGACTAGATTTATTTTGAGTAGCTTTGGAGGGTAAAATCAAGACCAGCATGAAAGAATTTAGAGTTGGTTTTCAACTTAATATGAAGAAAATTTTTATAACAATTGTAAATATCTATGCTGGGAGGAGATAATTCTTGACACAGAAAGTAATGAGGAAAGGATAAAGACTATGTGTTCACTGTACTGCATAGAGGGTAGAGGCATAGAGAGGTGGTTGTCATTCTGAGGTACTATCCAAACCAATTCTCTGATAGTTTAAGAATAATAACACATACAGCATTATATCTAAGTCTATTTATCTGTACACTGTTATCCATACCCTCAGAGAAAATGCCAAAAGTCAAATGTCTTAATCTCTAAGAATTAGGTCATCAAATTTACATTTATTTTACAGCACCTATTCTCCATTTGGTGAAAGCATTCTTTTAAAAAAGTTCTCATTATTTTAATGGACAAATAAAAATTATAAATACGTATGGTGTACAACATGATGTTTTGAAATATGTATACATTGTGGAATGGCTATATGAAACTAATTAATATGTGTTACTTTCATGGTCTAAACATAGGCTCACCAAGCGATGATATGCATAGCTCTATTAAATCACCTATGCAGAAAGCAACCATTTACCATAAATTTTTTAATGATACAAAGAATGAACATTTTTTTTTCTAATTTGTTGCCTGGTAAGTGAATCAAAGAAGCAATGTGATTATTAAATAATGCCCTCTACAATATAACAGCATCATAAGTGAAATTGCATAATAACCAATAGTTGTAAAGTCTACCTCTTCAAGCAAATTATGTCAGCTTTTCAGATCACCACTCCAGGATGTACCTCTCAAATACCTCCCCTAGCCCAGCAAATTATCTCCATTATTTCTCTCAACACTCTCTGGAACCCTAGGAAGATTTTCCTGACTTAGTAAATCCCTTGACCTACCAGTTCCCCAAATGTAATTCCTCCGTCTTTTATCATGTCAGACACATCTTTCATTCATACAGTGCCAACCATTGACTAATGTAATTCAACATTCATTTTGTGGTCTACATGTTCACAATCTGAATCTTGTATTAAAAGCTCTTACACATTATCATGTATGTCTAAAACAGTCTTTAAAGTGTCTAATAGCAACAAAAGTTAACAGCTGCTTAATAATAATTTTTTATTATTATCATGATTGATAGTAGTTTACTGAGGAATAAATAATGTTATTAAGCTCCATTAATAATAAACAAGTAGGATTAAATGAATGGCAACCTGCAAACCAATGGATGTACTGAAATAAATTTATTATGAAGTATATTTTAAGACACAGAGTAATGTCTTAATGATAAGAACCCAGTTCTCATATAAGGGAGCGTTATAGATATGAAACTGTTTCAATTAGAGGTGTAGAGTAAGGAACTGGGAAAAACTTCAATCATCATTTAAGTCTTAGGTAAAGTCACAAACCTATGGAAATAGAAGAATATAAATATACAATCCCATCTATGTATTTGGAAATAATTTGGAAGACCACTGGGTTCAGCTGAGAAAATTATACCTAAAAAATTATAAAACAGTCATAGCAGAAATATATATTTAAAAGTGTACGAAAAGCAAAAGAATAACATTTCTAAAAGCAACTACATTACTTCTGAAAGAATGTTGATTACAGTGCTGTTCTTGATAGATATTACAGATGCATGCAGGTGTCATTGGCGGGGTTTATGCTAACCAATGCAAAATTCCTTCTTTGTTTTCTATAAAATTTGTCATTGGAGGAGAACATACCTTTAAAGGAATAGTAATCACAGATTCTAACCAAGCTTCTGCTTAGTGTGTTTTTATTATCAGTAATGGCTTATCACCAAGAAAGCCATTTATTTTCAAGCTCAAAAAATGAAAACTCAAAAATCAGTTCCTTGTAGACATTAGATCCCAGTGATACTATTTTCTATATAAGGAAAATTCCATTCACTTAAAACTGAGCTATCACAAAAGTTACTTGGTACTTACTATCTCAAATTTATTCCATAAACTGAACAGTGCTGAATTCCACTAAACCATGTTATGGGGTTGGACTTATGTTTCCATGTTCTAGGATGTGTAATACCATGGGACAATTTTTTTTGTGAGTTATCATCTGACAAACAGAAGAGAGGAATAGACAATAAGATATAAAAATCTAACATCTAAAAAAGAACTAAAATGGGTTAGCAGCACAATCTATTTCTCTCACAGAAAAAAACATCTTAATCTGTTCTATACACATTTTACACTATTTCATCTACATTCATTTTTCTTTCAGAGACATGCAGCGTGTCTGTATAATTATGAAGAGTAAGAATTGTGGAATCAGACAGGCTGGTTTCAAATTCCCACTTCTCCACACTAACTGACTGACCATAGTCAAAGAGTTTAACTTTTCTGAACCTCATTTCCCATATTGATAAACAGAGATAATATTATAGCAACGCATTCATTCCTAGCATGGTTGTTTTATGTATTATGTAAATAAGATAAGGCACATTAGCACTTCACCAGGCTCATAACACTCTATAACTTTTAGGCTTTATCAATATTTCTATTTTTACTAGATATATTATTATTGATGCCAAGTTTTTCAGGTTCAGTGTATACAATTGGGCCTATCTGGTATCAATCATCACTATAATCACTTGAGCTTTTTTATCATGTAAAAATACACACACTCACACACATACAAAAGCTCCTAGGAAGTGATGAGCTCCTAGGATTGAATGACCCATAATACTAGAAAAGACCAGATAACATAATCAATTCATTTTCCTTTTTTACCACACCAATTCTAAATAAACACTGTGCTTATGATGCTTGTATTCAATCCAAATACATGGAGATTAATATTACAGAACCGATCTTGCCAGTGAATGCCTCTCTCGTTTGCAAAGATATCCAAATGAAGTCTTTGTCTCTCTCCTATTTTCCTTCTACATGTTTAGATTTTGGCAATGTATTACTAACTTCACTAATTTAAGCAAGTTGTAGTTCCAAATTTTATACCATATTGCTAGGAAACTTTTACTTCTCTTCAGATATAAGGGAGGAAAAAAAACAGATGAGTTTTATCTTTCACAGCCTGTACCAGCGAGTTTACTTTATTCAGACAACTTGCTAATTGAATGGTCTGGAGACACCTAAATTACTTCTTAAATCAAGGAGCTGGAGTAGTTTAAAGCTACCCAGAGGTGTGTAGGTAACATGTACAAATGTGCTTTAACTCACTTTATGAGCAAGCATTATTTCAGTGAAGTTTCAGAGTGATAAAGACTTTTTTTTAAATAAAACCTGAGTAAAAAAATCAGCTTTAGAGTTGTGAAACTAAAAAGTGTACTTTCTATTTTATAGAAAAGGAATTGCAGATAGACATATTTCATTAGTCAAATTAAAAGTTAGTCCATCATTTGTGAAAAAACAGAAAATCAAATGCTAAACAAGAAAATATAACAACATGCAGGTTATTTAAGTTTGCAGATCAAATTATGAGAGTCTGTGTATCTCATTAGTACCATGTTGCCAAATGATCTTGAAACAGACATTTGTAGCCTAATTCACTCATTCTTTTTCTACTATCCTAGAATTGCTAATGACATGAAAAAAAAAGCCTCAATTACTTTAGTGGAGAGAAGCTAAATTCTGGCCTCTGTTTCTTCTACTAAAATTCGGGAATGAATTTACCACGTGGATATATTTTTGTCCATACGTGTCATAAACTATGAACATACACAACATGCTACAAAACCTTTATGGACATATGAACATTGTCTCTTGTGCTCATTGAAATTTTAAGTTAAATCAAAAGATAGCATATATCTGAAATGACTTTTAAAGTACTAAATGGTCACATATAAAAAAATTATTACTCTTCGAATATTACTATTTCTCACATCAAAAGATGAACCTACACAGACTGGGGATACAAACTGGGTCTCAAGCAGAACTTTTCACAAATAATTTTAGGGGAAAGTTCTAAAGACTCCGTGTTCCTTTCATGACTGACTATGGATAAGCTGTCTCTAGCTCTCAGGTCTTGTACATCTGAGTTGAATATAGACATACTTTGAACTTGATACTTTCTGAAATCCAATCAAGAGCATCTTGGGAAAGCGTAACCATGAGTGAGCTATTGCCAGAGTGCTTTATAAATATGTTTTCTAGTAAATCTTGCTCTTCTTAACTGGAAAACTAACACGATTTAAAACCTAGATCCCCAAAATACATTTATTGTTAGAAACTACTACTTCCTACATGCTGCATACAAAGCAATCACTTGACACAAAAAGACTACATTCCCACTTAACACAGAGCCACACTGCTCTGTTGACATTTGCTTGTATCCATTGACGGTGCTTTTAACGCTTCATTTAAGTGTCAAACTAGGTGACAGGCATTAAGTCTATAGACTATTTCGCATCAAATCTGTGATTCGAGAGCAGTGTCTGTAATTGTTTACCTTCTACACACTTTCTCTCAAAAAATAAAATGAACTAATTAAACAAAATAAACAGATATTCTTTTCCGGCTCTAAGCCATGGACAGCTGTGAACACCACAGAGGTACTTCTCTACTTGAATAAAGCCTGAAAGATATGCACAGTCATGCTGTTCAAAATATTGTTTTATGTGTGGAACAACATTGTCATAAGATGTTTGGAAGCCAAGCAAAATCACAGAAGTAAGGGGATTTGTAGCAGCCTGTTTGGCTGAAGGGAATTGAAGCTGAGCTCTCCCATGAAGCAAGCAACATGACACCTTCCAATGTTAGAAATAGCCTTTTGGATGGTTAAAAAAAGAGAAAGAGAAAGAGAGGGAAAAAAAAAAACAAGACAAAGCCCAGAACTGGAGATCAAAGCTATCTTCCTGTTCACTGCAGATAAATCTTTTTTTCTTCCTCTTCTTCAACAGCAAGATTGAAGGAAAGGGCTGAAAGTAGAGTGAGAAGGAGAAAAGGAAACCATGCTAATCCAGAATTGTAAAGAATGGAGGTAGCCTTTTGATCTCCCCAGGATGGCAACTTTATTGGCTATGCATAAGCAGTTTCCAACCAGCTGATCAACCAGGTATTAAGGCTTAACCCTTCCATGATCAGTAACCATGAAGTGAGTTATCTGTGAACAGCAGTCAAACAGAGGGCTCATCTGCTATGAAATGATCACCAGCCCATACCCAACTCAGAGGGTAAGAGCAACCACAGGGGAAATGATTGTCTCTCCACAGGCTCTTCTAAATACCAATTATCTGCCTTGGGGACTCAGAGCAAAATCTTTCCTCAAGTGTGCATCAAGGAGAATGGCATTCATCTTCCAAAATACAACTTGGAATCTATGTGCATCAGCATCACCAGCAGAAAATGTTTTGAATTACATTCAGTTTCCTCTGTTAAGCACGCCAGAAAATGCTGACATGACCACGGCTGAACGTGAACTGGTTAGATGTAAGCAATTGACTGCCTTGCCTGGCGATCTAAAAATTAGAGACCATTTTCTTAATGACAGGAAAAATAATGCCTTTCTTCCAATTTTCCAAGTGTTCAAACCACAATCTTGTTTAGGTAGATTTTTTTGGACAAGTTTGAAAATAAAAAGTGATTGAACCATAATTGTTCTTATTTAAATTCTTCATTTTTCTCTTTCAAATAGGAAAGTGCATGGTAGTTAAAGCATTTTGGAGGCAGCTTGGTTCAAGCCCCTGCTCATCCGCATCTCCTAACTTCTCTATGATGTAGTTTCCACAACTATAAAGTAAAGATAAAGTAATATTTTATAAGTAACAGCACCCATGCCATAGGGTTTCTACAAGCACTAACTAAGATAACGGTGAATGTTCAATAAGTGATAGTCATAGCTTCATAGCAATAGTACCCATTGTCATAAAGTTTCTTATTGTACCCTAGAATTTGAACTTGATCTCATCTTTTTACTTATTTCCTTCTTTCACTTCACTCATCTCCTGTAAGTAAAAATGCTATGACATAGAAGGTAACTGTTTGGCTTTTCACTCCTCTATATACCCTGAAGAATCAATATTCTAAAGTCTTATTAAACACAGATTTAAAAAAAACTATTTTGTCAATTCATTAAAGATTTAAACATGTTTCAAATTGCTTTTTTGTTTTAAAAATGCAAAATGTCCAGTTCTTTATATAGTTGTTAAACATATAGCATACACAACTGACATCAAATTTTCAGAAATCTACTTTTTGGATTTGCTTCTCTCCTGCTGTGTGTGGTCAGAGGGTACACTTAGATCTCACTGCTTTGTGTACTTCACTCTGCCTGTATTTTAAAACTAGCTTAATTATGAACCTCAGTTTCTTCTACACTTTTCCAGACTTCTGCTCCTGGTTTCTTTCTTTTTTTCTTTCTTTGTCTTTCTATTTTTTTCTTTCCGTGCTTTTCTTTCTTTCATTTTTTTATGTGCCTTTCTTATTCTCAAATATCTTAATATATCCTGTAGATTACCTTAGACCTAATTTTACATTGAATGGCAACTTTGCTTTCCTTATAAATTCCCATAAAAAATCAAGCTTGCAGTTTATATTTTTGCTTACATTTCTAAAAGGGTCAGAAATTAACATAAGTATTACCTTAGCATCTTTTAGTAACACAGGTGATAACAAATGAAGACTCAATGGTTTAAGATCTTCATTGAGAAACTGTTATCTTAAGTTTCTTTTCAATCTTATTTCTGTTCCTCAGTTGTTTTAAATTACAGATATCTAGTCAATGTAAAAATGGAGACATAAACAACTGTCATTGTTAGTTTGAAATTTAGCATTTTGCAACATTTTAACTCACACAGGAATATTTCATTTGTCCTAGCGAAAGCTAAGAAAAAACTTCAGGTAAACTTTCTGTTCTAAGATATTTTAAACATAACTATCTTATGTGGCTGGGCACAGTTGCTTGCACCTGGGAATTCAGCTACTCAATAAGCTAAAGTGGGAGGATCACTTGAGGCCAAGAGTTCGAGACCAGTCTGGGCCACATAGAGACCCTCATCTCAGAAAGAAAAAAAAAAGCCCCATTTTTTTAGAGGGTCCATTATCAGGAAATAAAGATATTTTAAAATATATCATAGTACTCAGGTATGTATATTTAAAAAACATGAAGGTTATAAAGAAACTAGTCAGAACTTTTTGAAATTATCTTTGAATCTTGCCAGAAAGAGAGATGAAAGGAAGGAGGAAGGGAGAGAG
>CAUYSK010013079.1:0-55410 GCA_963575035.1 Avahi laniger
TATCTAAACTTTTAGGTAAGACGAGCCAATAAATTCTCTTAGTGCACAAATTAGCTTCTTTTGTATATTTAGCTGACTGTATTCAAAATCATCCTGTTTTATATGTGGGTATATGTGTAAGGGTACATCGATTTATTGAAAAAACACTGAAAGAATACATAATAATTAAGAAAGGAAACATCGAAAAGTGGGACTGGGAGAAGAGAAGGGAGTTCTTCCCTTTTTATTTTATATACTTCTTTATGAACATATAACAGACATGTATTGCTTTGTGTTTAAACATAAAATATAATAGAAATATCAATAAAAATATATTTTTCAATAGTATACTCTTTTCCTGTTTCCTTAGAAAACCACATTACCATCTCTTAATTTCTAATAAAATCACTGATGAATTCACTAGAGAGTTCATTGATGAATATTTTAAATTTCAAAAGTTGGTAGCTTGGTATATTAGAAAAACAACAGCCAATGTCAGGAGTCTTCCCTCAGGTAAAGCTTAGAACATTCCAGGCCTCATTTCCACCATCTGTAGATTTACAAAAATGAATCCAAACATCTATTCTAAATAAATTCCAGCCTTCTCTGAATTTTTTTATTCTAATTTATATTGACAGATAAAATAGTTTGAGTTGAATAGTAGCTAAAAGCAAAGAAGAAGACCAGATAAAATGGTGATGTTTATTTCCAGTGATTTCAGAAGTGCTATATTTTGTGGCGGCTGAAGAATAATGAGAAAAAGCACATAAAAACACCCTTTATTTCATTAATTATTTCTTTTTTGTTTCTTCTGAGGTTAATGCTTTGCAGTGGTCATTAAAATAAACACCGTTCAAAAGGAACCGCAATGGCTTACTCATTAACTCATTCTTCTATTGTTTTCTAGTTCTGTAATTTCATCTCTATAATAATATTTTCTTTGATTTGATCAAAAATATATTCACTTTAGTCCTGAGAACTAACTCACTTTTTTTTCTTGTTCTCCTTTATTGTAATGTCTTGAAAAGAGAGAGTAAGCTTTGGGATCGACAATATTAAGCCTGTGGTAATCAATAACCAGTTATTTTCTCATCATGCTCTTGCTCAGAATAAGTTCAGTAAAATACAATTTTTTTCATATTCAAAATAATATATTTTATTTTTTAGAAGTTTTAGATTTACAGAAAAATTCATTTGCAGGTAGCAGAGAGTTTCCTTCTATTCCTGTTCCCCTGCACACAGTTTTTCCTATTAGTAAGATTTGCATTAGTTTGGTACATTTCTCACAAATAATGAACTAATATTGATACATTATTATTAACCAAAGTCTATAGTTTACATTAAGTTGCACTCTTCATGTTGTACAGTTCTGTGGGTTTTCACACATGCATAACATTTGTGTGTCTATTGTCTTTTTTCTTTTTTTTTTTATTTCAGGAAATTATGGTGGATCAAACATTTGGGTTACATGTTATGACTTTGCCACATCCCAACCATGATTTCAGATGTACCCCCACAACAATGCTCACTGCGTCCATTAGTTGTGAGTTTACCCACCCTTAACCCCTCTACCCCGAAAGAATATTACTACTGCGTGAGCATCTTAGTGTTGATCAGTCAGTGCCTGTTTGATGGTAAGTACATGTGGTGCCTATTCTTCCATTCTTGTGATACCTCACTTCAGAGGATGGGCTCAAGCTCTATCCAGGAAAATATAAGAGGTGCTAGATCACCATTGCTTTTTATAATTGAGTAGTATTCCATTGTGTACATATACCGTATTTTATTAATCCACTCATGGATTGACGGTCACTTCGGTTGTTTCCACATCCTTGCTATAGTGAATTGTGTTGCTATAAACATTTGAGTGCACACGTCTTTATTATAGAATGACTTTTGTTCCTTTGGGTAGATACCTAACAGTGCTATTGCTGAATCAAATGGTAGTTCTACTTGTAGCTCTTTAAGATATCACCAAATTCTTTTCCCCAGAGGCTGCACTAATTTGCAGTCCCACCATTAGTATTAAGAGTGTTTTCATCTCTCCACATCCTAGCGAGCCTTTGTTGCTTTGGGATTTTTTGATAAAAGCCAAGCTTACTGGAGTTAGGTGATATCTCATTGTGGTTTTGATTTGCATTCCCCTAATGATTGAGATGTTGAGCATTTTTTTATATGTTTGCTGGCCATTATTCTGTCTTCTTCTGAAAAGTTTCTGTTCATGTCCTTCGCCCATTTATTGATGGAGTTGTTTGATTTTTTCTTGTTGATTTTTTTGCGTTCTAGATAGATTCTTGTTGTCAGCCCTTTATCAGACGTGTAGAGGGCAAATATTTTCTCCCATTTAGTAGGTTGTCTATTCGCTCTAATGGTAGTTTCCTTGGCTGTACAAAAGTTTTTAATTTGATCAGGTCCCATTTATTTATTTTTGTAGCTGTTGTGATTGCTTTGGGGGTCTTCTTCATAAATACTTTGTCTAGGCCAATGTCTGAAAGAGTCTTCCCTACATTTTCTTCTAGGATTCTTAAGGTTTCATGCCTTAGGTTTAAGTCTATTATCCATCTAGAATTGATTTTTGTAAGAGGTGAGAGGTGGGGATCCTACAACCATACCACCCTGAACGCACCCGATCTCGTCTGATCTCAGAAGCTAAGCAAGGTCGGGCCTGGTTAGTACTTGGATAGGAAACACAATTTTTTATTAGCAAAAGCATAGCATATTTCCATTGTATTTTATCCTCCTATGTCATTGTGTCACGTACAAATAAATGTATTTACACTTGATAAATTATCCAAATTATACCTGACCATGATATAATTAAATTCTTTGAGTATTTATTCTTAATGTACACATAAATAATTTGTGCTAATGATTTCTTACAAGATGATATTTTACAATGTTCAAATGTTGGTTTAAGGTACTTTTACTTAAGAATTAAAAATTCTTTAAAAAAAATTGTTCCAGAGAAATAAAGTCTCCAATGTACATATAATGAACTGAAAGTCTTAAGATGCTAATTATTTTTCCTAATTAGTTACCTAATTATATGGCCAGTCAGCCCCAGATTTTATAATAAAATGAGATTCACTCAATCCTCTGGTTCATTTTGCCCCTTTTTTGGCCTCATATTTTCTAAAACACTGTTCAATCTATTTTCTGGCAGAACAAATATGAAGTTAAAATATGTCCAGACATTTTCAAGTATTATTAAAATGTGCTTCAGATGAGAAAATAACTATTTCAGTTCACAATATTTCTGTATTCACAATTAATACTTGTCTCTCACAGTAGCAAAGACAATAAAATGATAGAAGCAGAATATAATATCTGGATTCCACCAAAGTTTCCAGATAATGCACAATTGTCACATGCAATGGTGAGAGTGATTAATAGAAAGAAACCAAACTAATGGGTACTATGAACACTATTTGGATGACAGGCACGCCTATAGCCAGGACTCGAGCATTACAAAAATGATCCATGTCATCTAAAACATTTGTACCCCCTTAATATTTTGAAATAAATTTACAAAAAATGAGATAGGGAAATGATCAAATGTTCTCTCATGTGGGTGAGATTACAACTTGCCTTACACAAAGCACACATAGAGCAAGGAGAGCTGCACCCCTGTCTGCAGGGCAAACCGCCCAGGTCCACAATTGTACAACACGGTTCTCAGTTGCCAGTGATACAACAAAATTAGTGTAAAGATCCTGTCTCCTCTTTCAAGAAGCCTGCTCTTGTCATTATCACGTTGACTGACATGACGTAAATGAGGATTACACTCTTCTGGCTCTCCCAATTTCTTTTGACACACTTACAGGAATGCTCATTGGGAAAAATAATGGAGAACCAGTAATATCACTGTGAATAGCAAATTTCTGAGTCAATCATGAATTTCTAAAGTATTTCATCCTCAGCTGGCTGTGGTTTCAGTCTATCTGAGGCCTTCCCTCTATAAATTAACCAGATTTATATCTCTTGGCTTTCACTACTACAAGAAGCATATAACAGTGAATTTAGGACTTCCAAAGTAGTTATGAAATTTAAGGACTGTACTATGTACTATTGCACTTCTTAAGTCAGTAAAAAATGCCATCTGTCTTTTCACTAAGTCAGTAAAAATAGCCAGCTGACAGGCTACTAAGGGAATAGTTTGTGCTAGACTCTCTATTAAGTGGGAATTTCATTTAACCAGATGCCCATTCTCAATGTTGTACAAGGCATTTATGACTATAGGAATCTATGTTCACCTATAAAGATTCCCCAAAATACAGATTCTCAATCTCTGTTTGCTTTTTTGTTTTTTATGAGTATCAGTAGGGGTAGACTTTTAAACACAAACACCAAGTTCTGTGTAGAGGAAATTCCTAAATAATAATGCTATGTGCAATGCTAATTCCTTAGAAAGGTTAAAAAAAAAACCTGCAAAGTGCCTTATATAACGTGATCTATTTATACTCTGTCACTAAGGAGAGTCAGCTGCATTTATGCTCAGGGTGAACAGAACAATTCATTTGCACCTTCTCATTCAATTGATGACTACCGGTTTATCCAAAATGACTGACAGCACTGGCTTAGGTAATGAGAATTTTTCACGTGCATTAAAATGTTTGGAACTGAAACTCTCAAAAATATTTAACATAAGAATTCTGTGAACAGAGAAGTTTTAGCATCAGGATTTCTGAGTCTGCTTCTAGTATTAATTACAATATTAATTTCCATCAGAGAATATTATACATGACAACAGTTACTAAGAAACTATTGCAGTCTCAATCCCAAATTGGATGCTTCCAAATCTCCTTCAATATTTCCAGTACCTGGTAGTGATTAGCAACACTCATATGAGTTTTTTTAACAAATAAGCTCTTAGACTATACAGCACATTCTTGAATTGAGACAGTAATATAAAACTTGGGGTCTTGGGGGAGATAGATTCTGAATTACATATCTTTTGAAACCAAAATCAGACTGACTTCAAAAGACTATTAATTATGTCTCCTTCATTTTTGTGTAGAAACCACAAAATATATCAAATGCTACTATGTTTGCAGCCCTCTCTTCTCTTGGCCTCTATTTAATTCTTTTATCTGTTTTTATCACTTATTTAGTGTTTAGCATATAGTTTATTCTTTCTTTAATTTCTCCATTAAAGACAGCTTATTGAATGCTGAACTGTGTGGAATACTTTACATGCTATGTTTCAATAAATCTTCGAAAGATCTCATGAAGAAGGGACTATTGTTATATCCATCCACAGATGTGAAAACTGAGGTTTGGAAAGTTACATAACTTGCTAAGCTGAAACAGCAAGTAAGTGATGGAGAGAGGATGTGAATCCTGACTAGCTGACTTCAGCTTTCACATTCCTACTATCCTTCTTCCTTCCCCAGTTTTTCCGCTCCGACCCCTCCCATCTGACTGTAAAACCCAGGTCATGAGATTTGGCTTCCAGAACAAAGAGAAGCTAGTGTCTATATAATGAAAGCCATTGAAAAGATTATGAATTAATTATTTTAGAGCTAGACTCTATTTCAATGTTTTCCAGTTTTTCTCCCTTTTCTGAATTCAAATAGAAACAGGGAGCCACAATAATACATGTGGGAAACATGGTTCTCCCCAACCTAGCTCCAATGACAGTGGAAAACCTGGTATGCTGAAGGCACTTTGAGGATGCTCCCCACCCTAGTCAGACATTTATTACACAAAATAACACTCTTTGAAGATTTTCTATTAAAACATCCTTCTGAGTTCCTTTTTGTGTTGTTTCATATCTCACTAATAGGCTTCAGGGATTTTTTTATTATTATTATTTCAGAATATTGCACAAGTAGAAACACTTCGGTTACAATATTGCCTTTGCACCACCTAGGTCAGAGCTACAAGTGTGCTCATCCCCCAGAGACTACATTACACCCATTATTTGTGAATTTACCCATCTCCTTCTCCCCGCCTCACCTGCCCAATCCCCGATGAATGTTACTTACATATGTGCACATAAGTGTTGATTTATTAGTACCAATTTAATGACGAGTACATGTAGTACTCATTTTTCCATTCTTGTGATACTTCATTTCAAAGAATGGGCTCCAGCTCCATATAGGATAATATAACAGGAATTAGTTCACCGTTTCTTTTTATGTCTGAGTAGTACTCCATGGTACCAATATACCACATTTATTAATCCACTCATGTATTGATGGGCACTTGGGTTGTTTCCACATCTTTGCAACTATGAATTGTGCTGCTATCTAGTGTATTCTAGTGCAGATGTCTTTATTATAGAATGATATTTTCCTTTGGATAAAGGCCCAGTAGTGGGATTGCTGGATCAAATGTTAGTTCTACTTTTAGTTCTTTGGGGTATTTCTATCTCCATATAACTTTCCATAGAGGTTGTACTAATTTGCAGTCCCACCAGCAGTGTATGAGTGTTCCTATCTCTTTGCATACATGCCAACATTTGGTGTTTTGGAAATTTTAAGTAAAAGCCATTTTCACTGGAGTGAAGTGATATCTCATTGCAGTTTTGATTTGCATTTCCCTGATGATTAGAGATTTTGAGAAATTTTTATATGCTTTTTGGCTATTAGTTTGTCTTTGAAAAGAACTCTTAACAAAATAGGCATAGATGGGACATACCTCAAAATTATTAAAGCCATAAATGACAAATCCATAGCCAACACCATACTGAATGGGGAAAAATTGAAAGCATTCCTGTTTAGAACTGGAACCAGACATGGTTGCCCACTATCTCCACTTCTATCCAACATAGTGCTGGAAGTCCTAGCCAGAGCGATCAGACAAGAGAAGGAAATCAAGGGCATCCAAATGGGAGCAGAAGAGGTCAAACTATTGCTCTTTGCTGATGATATAATCTTATATCTAGAAAACCCCATAATTCTGGCATGAGACTACTGGAATTGATAAACAAATTTAGCAAAGTCTCAGGTTACAGAATCAATGTACAGAAATCAGTAGCATTTGTATATACCAATAACAGTCAAACTGAGAGCCAAATCAAAGATTCAACACCCTTTACAATAGCAACAAAGAAAATAAAATATTTAGAAATATATTTAACTAAGGAGGTAAGAGACCTATATAGGGAGAATTATGAAACACTGAGAAAAGAAATTGCAGGGGATGTAAACAGATGGAAAACCATACCATGCTCATGGATTGGCAGAATCAACATTGTTAAAATGTCTGTATTACCCAAAGTGATCTACACATTCAATGCAATCACTATTAAAATACCAACATCATTTTTTGCAGATCTAGAAAAAATAATTTTCCACTTCATATGGAACCAGAGAAGACCCCATATATCCAAAGCAACCTTAAGCAAAATGAACAAATTGGGAGACACCAATTTATCAGACTTCAAGCTATACTACAAGGCTATAGTAACCAAAACAGCATGGTACTGGCACAAGGCCAAAGACATATACCTATGGAACAGGACTGAGAATTCATATATAAAACCATCCACATGTTGTCATCTGATCTTTGACAAAGCAGACAAAAACATACACTGGGGAAAAGAATCTCTATTTAATAAATGGTGCTGGAAAAATTAGATAGTCACATGTAGAATACTGAAATAGGATACACATCTCTCATCTCTCACAAAAATCAACTCGAGGTGGATATCAGACTTAAATCTAAGGCAAGCAACCATAAGAATTTTAGAAGAAAATGTTGGAAAACTCTTACAGACATTCGCCTAGGCAAAGAATTTATAAACAAGACCCCAAGAGCAATGACAGCAACAATAAAAATAAATAAATGGGACCTGATCAAATTAAAAAGCTTTTGCACAGCCAAGAAAACTGTCATTAGAGCAAATAGATGACCTACAAAATAGAAAATATTTGCATGTTATACATCTGATAAAGGGCTGATAACTAGAATCTGCATAGAATTCAGAAAAATTAATGAGAAAAAATCAAATGACCCCATTAAAAAGTGGGCAAAAGACATGAATAGGCTTTAGTTTAATTTGTTTTATTTATTCTTTGCTTATTTTAATACAGTAAAAAGATGCCATTTATAACCTCACAAATTACATACTTTTATATTTACGTTGTGGGGGAGGTTTTTTGTTTGTTTTTGTAAACCTTACAAAGCAAGATGTAATATAAAACATATTCAAGAAACATATATGCAGAAAAATTTGCTTTGAAGAATGAAAACATAAACAAATATAGAATAAATCAGCAAGGAACCTTTCTATAACTATATATTTTAAAATATTAAATTATATATAATTTTAAATTCTTGAAATTAATAATTGGGATGGCAAATGGTTTCAAATTTACTACTACTATATTTTTCCAAAATAGAATGATGTTCAAGTTTATTCTTTTCTTAGTTTGCCTTCGTATATTTTTCTCTAAACATGATAATATTGCTATGTCTTTCATAATACATACTTCCATCTCCACCAAACTAAGAAATAAAATAAATTAGACATAAATTGAATACTGTCAAATTACTTAAACCAGAATTACCTTAAATAAAACCCAGGGATTGTATCAGATTAAAATAATAGATTTGCTAAAATGCATATATGCACATTTTTTTCAATCAATCTGAAAAATGACAGACTTGTACAGGTGTCAAGACAAAAAGCTGGCTCTGAACTTTCTCATCATTTTGTAGCTCATGCAGTTGTGAGTCTTTTTCTATAGTATAAACATTATTTTAACTGCAATGAGCCCAATAAAGAAATTATATGAAAAGGGGTGAGAAAGAGTCAGGATATAAAGTATTTGCATAAATTTGCATCACTTACACATCCAGAAAAATTTTACTCACCAAGCAAATTTAGTTTAACAGATGAGAATTTTCGGATTCAGATTCCAATTTCTAACTGCAACATTTGCTTAGGAGACCCCTGTATTATCTACCCTTATAAGGGCTTCTATTTCTCTTTCTGCACACATACCACAATTGCATGCCCTAATTTTGATGAAAGTATTTGCTTAATGCCCATTTTCTTTTACTAAACTAGTAAGTTTCACAAGGGCAGCATCATTGTCCACTTTTCCCCTATAAATTTCAGTGCCCTTTCAGTGCAGAGCATATAACAGGTGTTCAATAAATAGTTTTTAAATAAACAAGTGAACACATAAGACATCTTATCAACTTTCTCAGAATAAATAAAAATCAGACCATTTGACTGCCTAATTTAAGTTCTTTTATTTCAATGTGATGCTGGTTCCTTGAGGAGTCTGGCTCATTCTCATGCGTGGGAATAACATGGCTCAGAGTAATCTGCACTCAGCAAGGAAATTAGACCCACTGACTCACTGTAGATGGTTTCAGTCCAGAATAGATTTGAAACTGCTTAAATCATGTTTAAGTTTGGCAAATTAGTATTGGACAAGCATTTATAGTGGTCCTATAAAAATGTTTTGATGGAGTGAAGTAATGAACATCGGAGATTCAGAAGAGGGAGGGTAGGCAGGAGTGCAGGATGAAAACGTGTCTATTGGGTAAAATGTACACTGTTCAGGTGATGGGTACACGAAAACCCTAGGCTTCTCCACTATGCAATTCATCCATGTAACAAAAAAACTATGCCCACTAAATCTATTAAAATAAAATTTGAAAATACATAAATAAATAAAATGTTTCAAACTGTGATATGGTTTAGGATACAGTAAAAGAGGATCGTTTAAGGAGTTCAGTTTTTAACTAACAATTCAGTTTAAGTTCCCTAGTGATAGCCTACATTTCAGTACGCTTCTTAGAACAAACTTACATATGTATATATAAGAAAAATGTATGCATATATATCTCTTATGTTTTATATAAGGGTATGTGTTCAAATGTATTATTCTTGAGCTTCATGCCTATCTCTTTTGCAATGTAGCATTGTGAAAATAATTTAGAAGGCAGAATTGGGAGAACTATTTGTATATAGGAGTTATTTCTGCCTAGTTCCCTCGTATGTTATATGAAGATGAAGATGTTTAACTCAATGAGATTTAGATTTCCTTGAAACTTTAAAATTATGAAAAAAATCTGTGCAGCTTATACTCATATTTGTGAAAAATATACATTTCCTTAAAGCATGTCAAGCAATGATACCTACATAGTTGAGACTATAAATGCATATCAACTTCCAGACATGAATAATATAGCAAATTCTGCATTTTTAGACTTATACTTATTCCATCTAGTTATATACTTTACATTTTTCCAAGCAATTTTGTTAACCAAATTAAATACTGATTTATAGATTCAGAGAAATATCTCTGTATAAATTGCTAATGTCTAATTTTACTTTAAAATCCCTGAGCCAAAACTTGGAATTGCCTCACTGGGCAATTTCCATTTTCTACCCCAAACCTTAGCTCCACCTAAATGGAGACCTATTTGTGTGCCCCTTTTTTTAGAAATGAGTAAGGATAATAAAATATGATTCAGTGATGTGTTCGATTAATTAACACACATTTTTAGGTCTTTATTTCATTTGTTTTACTGCTTTCCTTCAAAGCTACCTCCTTGAAATTCTACAGAGTGGGCAATTTCCTAACTTCATTTTCTTTTTTTCTTACCAGCAAATGTCTTTTCTAATTCAAATATGCAAATGAGTTAGTATACTTGCCTGCTTTTTAGCATTCTGCCATTTTTCAAACTGTGCCTGAACTCAGCCATAAATATATGCTTCAGCATGTACGAATCTCACAACCCTCATCACAACCCAGGTCACAACCACCCCACTGTGACCTCACTGCTTCTTAACATACAGCATGACACTCACTCGGTAATTAATCACGCCTGCCTTGTGACATATCTGATAATGTATATTTAACATTGCATAGTTATATAATTTGCCAGTGTATCCCTGCCCAGCCGCCTCAATTAAATTGCAAGTTCCTTGAGGCGGATTCCACATTTGTCCTGAAGAACGCATTGTAAGTAAGGAAAATGTGTGTTAATTGATTAATTGATTGTCTATATCCATTCAGCTATGAAAGAAGTCCACAGCATGAACAATGGAATGTTAAAAATGTCTTCCCTGGATCAAATTTTCTTGAGTATATTAATGTCTATGATGCAATTGTGAAAGTTTTCAACAAAGTGTACACAGATTTTTTTGCCTTTGTCTACATAATTGAGAACAAGAATAAGGCATAAAATGACAGGCATGGACAATATCCTTTATTTCTCTAACTGACTTGCTTCACTTCGAGTCCAAATCTTTCTGCATGTAGAGAGATGCCATTTCTTAAAATGATGCCCAGTGAGGTTAATGGTATGACTTCAACAGTGGGACCAAGGGAAAAATAAATTTGAGGAAAACTAACATAAACAATACCAAACAGTGTTCCATTCTTTATGAATCTACAGAACTTTTAGTATTCTCATGTTCATTGTAACTTTCAAAGGGATGGGACAGAGAATACAGTACATCACTTATCCCAAATCTGTGTAACCACAGATTGTTTTTTTTGTTGTTGTTTTTTTTGTAATTTTTTTTTATTTTAGCATATTATGGGGGTATAGATGTTTAGGGTATGTATGTTGCCCTTGCCCCACCTCCCCCACTAAGTCTGAATTTCAAATATGTCCTTCCTTCGGGTGGTGCGCACTGCACTCTTTGTGTATGTATATACCCGTCCTCTCTCCCTCCTCTCCCTTCCCCTATCCCCCCTGCCCAACATCCAACAGATGTTATTCTTATATGTGCACTTATGTGTTGATCAGTTAATACCAGTTTGATGATGAGTACATGTGGTGCACATCTTTCCATTCTTGGGATACCTCACTTAGTAGAATGCGTTCCAGCTCTATCCAGGAGTATACAAGAGGTGCTATATCAACATTGTTTCTTAAAGCTGAATAGTACTCCATGGTATACATATACTATAGATTGTTTTGTAAAGCATCTTACAAGATCTGTATTCCATTGTGCTCACTTTTGGAAACACTAAGGTAGAAATTCTAGGCACATCTTACTTACATAATTTGTAATATTTAGAATTGGATTATCTATTGCAGTGGACCATTTCTTATTTTGGGGGCAAAAGACAACAGTTCGAGTAGAGATAGTAAAAAACACAAAGGAATCTTCTATGTTATACCTCTCTGTACTCTTAGAAAATTTATTTTAAAAATATTTTTCCAAAAATATCCAAAGAAACAATATTATCTCAAACTTGATGCTGTGATAATATCAGTTTATTTCACAAGCCTAAAACCATAAATTCAACAAATGTGGAACTTACAAGGACAGGACTAAATATTGATCAAAACGTTAAGGCCTATTCAGTTGTTTACAACTTGAGACTACAAAGAGTGAGCTAGTGCCACATCCAAAGGGAATGCACAAATGATCTGCCAAGATATTGTTCTCATCTCTGTGCATCTTTCATGAGGGAAGGCAGTGTCCTCTCTATTTCTTTTTTTATAAATTTGACAAAAACATTTGTCATGCCTTTTGTTTGTACTATGAGAGTATCATTTTTTAAAAGGAAATTCTCTTGTGTATCTCACATTCAGATGCTAATCGTTTATGTCCTTCTTTGCCTTTGGATACAAATCAAACAAAACATCCATTAGCAAATTATTTTCATTAGACTCTGGGAAAAACTTTGAATAACACTTTCAGAGACTAGTGGATATTCCAGGAGAGAGAGATGCTAAAGTGGCACTGATCATGAAGTTAACATTAGTGAACATTTCCCTTTCTACCAAAGGTTTTTATGACAAGTGGTGTGTTCATTTACTAGGAGACATAGCTTTCATTTATCATATTAGAAATAAACTTTTTCTAGAAATATAGTCTGCCTTATTGCTTATGTCAAAAATGGTTTAAATTTTGTTGAGGTTAGTAAGAAGAAAATTTTCAAAAAGTTTTCTTCTCAGAAGTGTGGGCATTTGTATGTACAAGTGCAATAAGTGATCAAAATATATGTAATACTAGAATTGAGACTATCAAGATGTCCAAGGACTTTGTACTTACCTATATATTAATAATAATTTGTCTCTTCAACTACCTTTGGCCCTGCTTTCACCTTTTTCATTTTTGTTTGTTTCAGAACACATTTGGTGTTAAAACAATAATGTCTTTATTAGACTTTTAAAAGTTTGGGTTTTATGTTTGTTTATTTTTGTTTTTTATTTTATTTTATTTTATTTTATTTTATTTTTAGTGTACATAAAGTAAAACTCCTAGAAGATTTTCTCAAAGTTGGGACTTAATCATGAGATTTCAAAGCAGCAGTTATCATCATAGGGCTTCAGAGATTTGACCTTATGAAGAGCTATAGAATTCTTACCTTTTATGGAATGCCATTCCAAAGTCCTCCTCACTTTAATTTAGGCTCACTACTGGACAATTGCAGTATTACTTTAACAAGTATCTTCAATTATTGACTTTCCTATTCTACGTTCTCTCTTCCTTCCCCTTTTCTCCATCCCCAATGCATTCTGCATCCAACACGTAAGCTTCTTTGCTTATGTCACCAGTGTTCCCCCAATACTCCCCATGCTCCCCTGCAGCTCCCCCACTGCAGGGTGAAGCTAAGATTTAAAATATCTGAGGCCCCTCCAGAGTTTGGCATCCTCAACCTCATCAGCACTTCCTCTCATTCCTAGTCTACTCAAGGACTGCCGAACACACCCCATCTTTTACTGATTTCATCCCTTTGCTCCCATATGCCCTCTATCCTGCCCTTTCAATCTCTACCTCTCCATGTATACCCATATTCCTGCACAGTTCCAATCTTCCTCCTCCGCGAAGGCATTCCCTAACAGAACCTTTACCTTCCTTACTTCCTTTACCACATCAGAGCTTATCAATGCCTGCTTTCATAATACTCTGTAGTTTCCTCATCACTTAGTTCATATTAATTAAGGTTATTAAGTAATTAATGTTCATTTCCACAGGGCAGAGATCATATCTATCTTGTTCACTTCTATATGACCAGCATCCAACACAATACTTGACACATAGAACAATAAGGTAAATGCTTATTGAATAAAGAAATATCTTCAAAAGGAAAAGTTTTGCTCCTTCTCTGAATCACATAGGATCACTCATATGCATTCATTATACATTACCTGATAGAGTAGTTATGTCATTCATTATTTCAATAAATATATTCTGAAATTCTTCCTTTTGTTAAAAACTCTGAAAGAATTGACAGTGAATCAAACATGGACATAGCCTCATTTTGTTTATAATCTAGTAGAAAAAATAGATTTTTTTTTTTTGAGACTGAGTCTCACTCTGCTGCCCTGGCTAGAGTCCTGCGGCATCAGCCTAGCTCATAGCAACCTCAAACTCCTGGACTCAAGCAATCCTTCTGCCTCAGCCTCCCAAGTAATTGGGACTACAGGCATACACCACCATGCCTGGATAATTTTTTTTCTATATATTTGTAGGTGTCTAGCTAATTTCTTTCTATGTTTAGTAGAGACAGGGTCTCGCTGTTGCTCAAGCTGGTCTCAAACTCCTGAGCTCAAATGATCCTCCCACCTCGGCCTCCCAGAGTTCTAGGATTACAGGCGTGAGCCACTGCACCCAGCAAAAAATAGATCTTATAAATATTTTTAATATAGAATCAAAAATGACAAGTACAAGAAAGGTACAGATAGAACATTCTCAGAACTAAGGAGATTTCAGAAGATGACTCTACAATTAAAAAATATTCAAAAGATAATTGAAAGAATGCACTCAGAGATATAGACTCTATTTGTATACATGACACCATTTTAATGAAATTGGAGAGTGGAGAATTTGTTTAAGCTATCCTTATTCCTTTGTATCTGTCCCACTGTATAGGATAGAACATTTCTCATATTAAATACTCATAATTATCAAATAGGCAAAAAATGCAGATGAATTTGTTCTGACTCATGAATTCAACAAGTGTTTATTAGCACCTCATATGTGCTTGACTATAAAAATATAATGGAAGACAAAAACTCTGCATTCAAAAATTTTATTGTGGGTTTACATGGGAAGACGAAAGTTCAGTGACAATTGTAATGAAACCATTCTTTCAATGTCTTCTATAGAATGACCTAATTAAATAAATAATTAAATTACATACTGTTTTGAAAGATTTTTTATCTGCCTATGAATTGTTATATTTCTGCATTTAGAAAATATTCAACTTTTCAAAACTAAATTATTTTACAAATATAAAATAATACATGTCAATGAACATTAAAGCAAAATATAAGCTTTTATATTAAAAGTAATATAAGCAGAATAGCTATCATTGTAGATGTTTGTACGTTGACTGGTATTTTAGCTGTGTCTATCTAACACTATGATTTACAGGTCATTCTGTGATCTAATATCGTAAAGAAGGATTTGAATGCTTAATTAGACTCTGCTAAAACAAACAAACATAAAAATCAAACCATTTTAAAATTCATGGCAGTAATTATAGATTTTTTTTAAATAAAGAAAAAAATTCTCATTTTAAGCTTAAAGCATTTCCTTGGACAAGAATTTTTCTCTAAAACTTCCAATCAGATGATACATACAAACATCCTAAATTTGATCACAAAATAGATTACAATTCTAGGTAACTAAAACAGAAATTTTGCCATTATAACCAGAAAACAAGATCTACATTGTAAAATACATCAAAACATATCAAGTAGATGTAAGTAGAGAATAATTCTGTTAGATAACATGAATTTTATTGTCATTTTACTGTACAAACAACACTTAAAAAAATCCATGTCATACATGCCATGGTAAAATTTTAAGATCTTTGTATAAATTTTTACTTGTACAAACTAATCTCAGAATCTGATTGACTGTATTCTAAAATATTACAGCAATAAACTCTTTGCTTAAAACTCACTATTAGTGTGACCTCATCATTTACTTATCCCTTTCAAATGAAAGGAGAAAATTTGCAAGAGACGAGGCTAGAGAGGTAATTAGGATTCTTGTCATACAAAATATCATAAACTATGGCAAAGAGGCTACACTTTATATTTGGATCAATGATGAGCCATTGTAGGCATTTAAATAAGATTTACATGATCAAAAATGTATTTTTCAAAGATGAGTCCAGCAACACGGTGGGGAATGGACTATGGAATGGCACGACTGAATCAGGAAGACCAATTTGAACATGTTTGAAGCAATTCCACACAGTATAGTTTGGAGAGGGAAATGGAGATATTTTAAGGAAGAGAATCAACACCTTGGCTATGGAATTGTTTGTTACGTGGGGCAGATAATGAAACAGTAAGCCAAGGATGACTCTTGTGCTTGAGCAACTGACCATATGGATGAAGGTGTCATTCACTATCAGGTAATTAGAAGAAGGAAAAAAATTAGCAATGCCTCCTCTATCTACTTGAAAAAATCATGAATTGAGAGTATAATCTGTTATATAACATCTCTCTAAATTACCATTCTTCATATTACGGTATGCATCTCATTTACATCATATAAATTACATAAAAAGTTTCTTTATAAATGATTTACAAAAAAAGTAAAATTTGTTGTAATGCCATTGTAGGTCTTACACAATGGAATAAAACCATATTTGAACTTATTACGAAATTCCATTTTTTGTACATAAGAATTTGTCAAATTCACAGTTGCCTTTATCCTAGCAAACTATATCATCATTCTCCATTTTCTTTTGTGTCTCAATTTGTATAGATTCAATATAGATTCATCGAGTTCTCTGTTCTTTTTTTCTGAAATGTCCGAACTACTTTCAATCCCATTCGGTGACTTATGATATTGAAGATTTAAGCTTCAGAAATTCCATTAGTTTCTATTTCATAACTATTCATTTCTTCATTCTGTTCATCTTTTCCTTATATACATGAGTATATATAGCTATATATATGCACATATAAATACACATATCCTTTATATCTAGCTATAGCTAGCTCAGCATTCTCCTGCTTCTCCACATGATAGCTTTATAGGAGATATTGAAGAATTTGAATATTATATTATATTATTGAGAGCTGTAAGTTTTGTCTTCTTTATATATCAATGCTTTATTTTTGCTTGTGGTTAATTTACTTGCAGAACATATGGATCCTTTTGAAACCTGTTTTATGTTTCATGGAAGCAGATCTCTTATAGTCTCTACTCTAGGGCTACATTGATCCTGGTCAAAAGACATGATCTTTTGTGGTCTTTGCTGAATGGCCTGAGTGTTCAATACATCCTTCCTCTTCTGACTGCTTTGAATTTAAATTATTCCAGTTCTAAATGAACTAAGAATGTTTTAGTTTATAGCACCCCATTCTTTGCCCAGCCTTGAAGAGTTTCCCTCAAGATATTCAAAATTTAATATCAGCAACAGATGCAATGGGACCCCTTTGTAGATTTATGATTTTTATTTTTCTCTGTGTAGCTCTCTCCTCTATGGTGTTATGCTCACAAGTAATAGCTGCCTCAGGCTCACCAAACTCTAATATCTGTCTACTTGCTATTTTTTGCTTGGTTTCCCTACTCCTCTACTGTTGTCCAGAAAGCACCTCCAGAAAGCCAAAGTAATTGTAGAGTTCACCTCACTTCTGTCTCTCTTCTGAGGACTCAAGGTCTTACCCAGCACATTGATCAATATCTGCAAGTAGTTGATTCATACATTTGTCCACTTTTTAATTTTCTATTATGGGACATCAAGTCTAGTTGGGTTACTTCATCAAAGTTAGAAATGCGACACGTAACTTTAAATAACACCTAGAGTTCCAATTATTTGTTTGGATTGGGAAGATGACATGATTCTCTAATTATAATTTTGTTCACTGATAAACGTGAATCTGGCAGATATTTTCACATGTTCACCAAAAACATCTCACTTTTCTCCTTCTATACTTGCAATAAGAAGTGGCCACATGACTGCTTTCTGCCCAGTAGATTATGGGTAGAAGTGATGGTGACCCCTTTCAGGCTTGTACAATAAAATACTGTCCCATAGTCCTCTACCCATTCCCTGTCCCTGTTTGTTGAATGAATGCAGAATACTCCAAGGACTTGCAAAATGGGTTCATGAGATTAAGGGTGACTGGTAAAAACCACCCACGTTGGATGAGTGCAGTAAACTGTGTATGTCTCTGAAATCTTAAGGTTTTAGCATTTAGTCTACAAGACAGAAAAAGGGAATAATAACAACTATACAATGCATTATTATTTTCATTCAATGTAATTAAATTAAATTAGAAAGCATGTTAAAATAGATACACTGAGTCCCTGTTAATAGCACCTTTTGTTGTTACCATTATTCTCATTAATTCTAATATATATCTTGCTATTTTTAGTAAAATCGCAATAGCTATTTTAAATAAACTTTAGCAGGCTAGATAATATCTCATAGATTAAATGCAAAAAAATGCACTCAATTATATGTTCTATACACATGCAAATGTATGCAATTTTTGAGATCTGGAGATATCTCAACATTTTTATATTGCTTTTGAATGGTAAATTTATTAAATAAATGAAAATTTATCAAAAATAGGAGCTTATAAAGCAGGGATAGATGGGTTCATCCAAACCACCATATGCTTTGCTGTGCCTAATCAAAGATATAATCTGCCACTAGAAACTGGGGCCTGAATGGAGTCTCAAACTAAATGTATACTCAATATGACCAGAACAGTCATTTAGAAACCAGAGTTGAAAATTCCATTCTGTTGAAGAAACTATTGAAACGAACTATGAATCAACTATGATGGCTTGTGAAGAGAAAGGAATAATTATTTCTTCTTACATCTCGAGGCTTTCACCTTGAGGCGCATTTTCTATTATTAGCAATTAAGTAGATTTTAGAATGTCACTTGAATTCCCCATCTCAGCACTGCACCGCGTGATTAAGCATCCATAAGAGCTAGTCATGATCTGAGGTTGCTTTTAATAACAGCTGTGGTTAAGTCAACTCAGGGTGAAGTGGGTGTTTATGAAGGTGACGGTTACCTTAACATTGAGACTAAACAGGTTGCATGCAGGCTCTCTTACACAAGGTGCAGGTTGCTAGTTCGCTTTGTGGTTTGTTTCCAGGTCCTATCCAATTCATTACAGTTCCTCCAGCAAGTGAACAACTTGAACATGCTGTAAAAGTCCAACTGACAAAATCTCCCACTGTTTGTAATGCAGTAAAAATCATGCAGTTATGAGCGAAATTATCCAAGTAATTAGTTGCTAGTGATGTTTCCAATCTTGGCACTTTATTTATTAGTGGCTTCATACTTTCAGTTTAAGCAAAAAAAAGAAAAGAAATTGTCACAAAGTATTTGTTTATGTCTTTGAAAAATCTCTTTATGTTAACAAGCTCGGATAACAAATTTTGACTCTTCAAACTTTAGGGAAAAAAATCAATATTTTTCTATTGGCTAAAGAGGTAGTTTTCCAACTTTGGTGACCCCTGGTAAATAGCTGGAAAACTGACTTGTCTCTTAGGAGTCACTGAAATAGAAACATGTGAAGAGCAGGTGACAAGCATGAATACTTTATTTCACAGGGTGCTTAGAAAGCACGTATAAAAATCATGGTCGATTGAAGACAATTTGTGTCTTTAAATTTATGCAGAACAATGAAATGTATATATCATATGTATTATGTATATATATTTGTGTGTTTGCATAATAGTAAAATATATAAGAACACAATGGATCTCTTTTTAAGGGCTTAACAAAATTATCTAGTCAAATAATGATCTGCAATTCTCATGAGTTCCCCTCTCTCTCCCTCCCTGTGTCTCTCTGTGTGTCTCTCTCTCTCTCTTTCTCTAAAACTCTCCAGAACCTGAGCAAATGGATTGCCTAACAGCCTGAAGGTCACAGTCTTCTTCACCACAGAACTATGCCTCTCTTTCCTCAGGTGTAAGGATCTTACAATTTGGTACGTCTTTATTCTTTAGCAAAGATTTAACAACTTCCTACGAGGTACAAGCACTATTCTAGGTGCTGGGAAGACGATGGTGAAGAAAAACAGGCAGAGTCTCTGCTCTCCTGGAAGGTGCAAGCCAATGGAAGACACATTGGTTGAAAGAATTTACATAAACATGTAAAATTGTGTATGTGGTGTGTTCTATAATATAAGGGGCTGGTATGTGATCATGTGAGATTATAAAACAGGCAACTTTGCCTGGATAAGGGATATCAGGGAATGCTTTCTCCAGAAAAGAACAATTTATTTGAAATCTACATAAAATAATTAATTAGGCAAAGAGTAGAGCAAAAGTTTTCTAAGCACAGGGACCATAGATGTGCAGTTTATTTTGTTGGGTTGGAAATTAATTTCCTTCACTTGGATTGAAAGTTCTCTGTACAAACATCAACACCTCTATAGCTCCCATTTTTACAGGGATTAAATACAATTAAATGGGGAAAACATAACAAAAATGAAACTTCAATTCTGCCAGAAAGTATATTTCTTTTGAAAGTCAATATTTTTGGTTTTAAAGATAAATTTAAATTGGGGGAGGTAGTTTTCCCTATGGCAATAATGCATTTAATTTTTTACATCCATTTGATTTCACTTTCTCTTTTTGATGACAAAATGATGACAACATAGTTTACGAAGTTAGCAAACAAAAAAATTGACCAAAGTTTCATTGTTGGACATTGATATTTGTGCATCAATGATACAGAAGATTCTATAGGACTCACTGATGGAATTTGAACTGGAGCATTTCATTTGCTTACAAGATCATGTTCGGAAAGTTTCAGACCATTAATACTCAGAGATGTAGTAAAGGAAGAGAAATCCATAAATCAACTTTTAATTAACCTTCAGATAAGTTTAACACTGCTCCCATGTGATAGTTTTTTACTGCAGAGAAATCAACAGGGTTTGCTATTAAGAAGAACTTCTTACAACACAGGAAAAGCCAATTGCTGGTTGCCATCAGTACTCCATTATTGAATGCCAGATTAGTGAAGTAGCCACCTTAGGTATCATGTGAGATGTCTGACTGGATGACCTTGAATATTGTCAAACTGTTCTACAAGTTGAACATTTTTCTTCTCTTCTCAAAAAAAAAGTGAAACTTAGGCCTTAATTTTATTCAAATACCTCTAAGATTTTTGCCATTAAGTCATAGATGTTCTATATAGCAGAAAACAACAAAAAGTTTGCCAAATTTTTAATTGGTGACTTTTAAACCTGTGGGTAAGAATTATTTGAGGATTGCTGGCAGTATCCTTTACATCAGCTGATACCCACAGGTTAAAATGACAGAAGAGTTTCATGTCCAAGAGTAGAAAACCAAATCAGTTGCCAAGATCACAGATGGCATACACTTTTCTTACAGTCAAAACTTTGCTTGGCAAAGAAACTATTCATTACTTCAAACTCAATTGCCTTTGCAGTTTCCAAAAGTGGTTCAAAAAACAGGGGATTTTTGATACTGTTAATATACATATAACAAAGAAAAACAAAAAGTTTTTTGCACTAAGTGAAATCAATGGGTTTTTTTTGTTGTTGTTGAATGGTGAAAAAAAGTGGTGTCATTGCAATTCTTCCATGCCCTGCATCAAAGTCTTAAAATGTCAGCAGACCTGTAATGGATGTCATCAGTTATTGGAGGTTGGCTTCAATTTTCTTCCTCTGCTCTAAGCCACAAACCAGATTAATTCGTACACCTTAGTCTACCAAGGTCCTGCCTATCATAGGTCCCACTATGACAAAGCAATAAGCAGTGCAGTGTAATTCAAGTCGAAGCTTTTCTATTGGGACAAACCAAGATGTTAGTATATTTCCAGCAATTCCGGACTGAGACTTCATCTCTTTCAGAATGATTCACAATATCTAACGTGTTTCTCTAGATAGGAAAAGTTAAAGTGTTCCTTCAGGTTTTATTACTGCAGGCTTCCATTTCCAGGAAACATGCTGTAGAGTAAGCTCCATTTCTTATGTGTTCCTTTACATTCAGAAAACAAAGTAAAAACAAAGCACATGAAATTTATCATGCTTAGTTTTCTGTCAGTTTGTACCTTAACCAAGACCCAAAGCAAAAACAAAATAAGACGTTATAATTCCAATGGTAAAATGTCTTTTTTTTTTTTTTGTCCAATCAAAATGTGATGGTGCGAGGGGGTCATATCATGTAAATAATAGCAAATGTGCATTATGTAAGCATGCCTCATGCTGCAAATGTTTGGCAAGAAAAGTAATCATAATGGCATAAGTTTATATAGTCACTATTTGCTCATGAAAAAAATTCCCAAAGTAACAGAAAAGGGAAAAAGACAGGAGAAAAAATTGTCCTTACATGAACATACCATAAAATTCACTTAAGCTGATGCAGTTGAGAAGATGCAGAGTTATAACTCCCATTCTGTGATATTTTCTCAATTTATCTTTGCAAAAAGACCAAATCTCATCATCTTAAAATTAAAACGAGTCCCTGATGATAAATTAATATAATCAATGATATTTCTTAATGTAGTGGTTGCTTCCCTATGGTGTTTATAACTGTGTTTCCTCTGGACTCTGATAATTTTTTTAGCCTTAATTGGCTAAACACATTTGTGATGTACCTTATTATCAAATGCATTATTGTTCTTGTCAGTAATGTGCCAAGTATTGTACTAATTGCTATGCCAATCTCTATTTCTGTTTTTTTACGTTTATGTATCTATTCACTGAGAAGAGGGAGTGGGAGAAGAGAGAGAGAGAGTAGATATTGTTATCTTCACTTAAAAGTACGAAAACTAAGGCTTCATTACTCAAAATCCTTAGGGCTTCTTATCCTAAAGTTGTTATTGGCTTTCTGAAAAATGCATCTATTATGATTTATAAATGCATGTCTAATTTCCCATTTATCATAATTTCAGATATTATAATTTTCTATTCCTTATAGCATCCAATATTTCCAACTCAATTTTCTTTGTACACCAAAGGCCTTTATATGAATTTATAAATGCTTTTTGATTAAATTAGGAAAGTCTTTATCAAAAGATCCCAAATAATTCAATTCATAAAAAAATCCACTTACTTGTGTATAATAAAACAAGTTTTTAAAAACTATTTATCAGAACAGAAAAACAACTATAATTTCTAAATTTTCAATAAACCCAGTTATATAATCTAGCAGTAAATTGAATTTTTATCATATGAATCATAGCTATCATCTATTGTCTATCATCTTCCATCTTCTAATCACTATATATATGCATGTATACGTATATATATAAAAGTTTCATTTTATATTATCAACTATGAGGTAGATACCCTTATTTCCATTTTATAGATGAGAGAATGGAGGCTTATAGAAATTATGTAACTTGTCCAACACAAAGATGGGTAATTTACAGAGGTAAATGAGTGGGTATTTGAAGCCAGCTAAGACTGATTCGAAATCAGAAATCTTAAACAAAATGCTACACTGTACCTTTGGTCCATGAGAAATATCTCTATTTAGATGCATTTGTATTACTAGCATAAAAAGTATAGCCTAATGATCCTATAATTAGCACTATGTTCAAAAATTAAGAATTTTTTGGTGTCTCATATTCAACAGACTTAAAATTAAAGATTATTTTCCAAGCTCTAGAAGATATCTAGGTATTGCCAACATATAAGTTGTTTCTTTTTGTTTGTCTTTGCTTTAAATTCCATTGGGGCCATTCATCCATTATTCTACAGACAACTATTTAAAACTTATTATGTTCTTTCCTAGACCCAAAGGATTCAATTACAAACACAATAAACAGGTTCTGCCCTTCATGGAGTTTACCATCTGGATACAGAAACAAACTAAGTACAAATATATTACTGTAGTACTTTCTTGAATAATGTTTTAATTTCCTAAAATATAAATATTATAAAAATATCAAATAGTTCAAGATTGCTATATACTTTATTGTATTTACTATGCTTAATATTCTATCATTTTTCAAATAAAAAAACAAATTTCTTTTTTACTAGCTACTTACAATTGACATCCAAGAAGCAGACAGGTTTGTGTCTTTAAGGCCACACCAAAATACTCAACTATATTTGCTAGAATACTCTGAATTCAATTTGCCCTTTATAATCCTTAGATCATATAGCATGAACTCTTTGACAAACAAATAGATTACATCTAAGCTACTATTTAAATCAGTAAATTACTCTGTCAAACTACTGCTTAATTCATAACCTGGAAGAGTTTATGTGATTTGCAAAGGAACCCAACTTAAACAGTACTGTGTCTCAGACCTTATGAGGAAGACTCCAGGGGCTGGAGATAGAGAAAATACGGAGATGTCGGTCAAAGGGTATAAACTTACAGTGCTGAGACGAATAAATTCTGGAGACCTAATGTACAGCATGGTAACTATAGTTCATAATAATGCATTAGATACTTGAAGTTTGCCAAGGAAGTAGAGTGTAAGTATTCTGATCACAAAAAAAGATAACTATGTGAGGTGAAAAATGTGTTAATTAACTTGATTGTGGGAATCATTTTACATTGTATACATATATGGGAACATCATAATGTATACTTTGAATATTTACAATGTTTACTTGTCAATTATACCTCAATTAAACTGAAGAAAAGGAAGAATTCCCCTGGCTTGCAAAATAATAGGATGTAAATTCAAAAATACTCCTTTAAGGTTCATTTCCCCTTTCTATTGTTCTGTTACTAAAAATCATAATTTTAGATGATCAATAACATACACATAAAAAGAAGTTTATAGTGGTAATGTTAAACCAGGTGTTAAATAATGAGCCCAGTATCAATTTACTGGTAAGCAGTCAAGCTCAGACTTAGGTCTTCTGACTTAGAGCTGTTCTCTTTTAGAATTGTGACTTATGTTGAACTCAAATGTAGATTTTCAAAATTGCTTACATACTTTGTTTGAATGGGTATAAAATATTATGAAAAAACTTATCAAATTATAATGTGTGTTTTGTTTCTGTCATTTTTTGTTTTAAAAGATAAACGCATTGCTTCTAATGTCTCAAAATTAGGAGCTAGAGAAGGGACAAAGAAATTAAGCTTATAGACCTTTGCCCCTTTTGCTATACTCATGACTGACCTTGTCAGCCTCCTTCTCACTTATCCCAAGTATGGCCTTACACTACACATCAGTATAGTGCTGGAGGCCAGTACCAATCCCTCTGTGTTGGCATTAAAGTTGAAACTTCTTTGATAATTTTTGTTTATATGAATTATAGTTCTAAGACATCCTACATGTTTTTGTCTCCCTTAACAGAGCAAACATTAAGAAGGCAACTTTATGGGAAAGTTAACATTTATATTGATGTTGCATCTCTCAGGTTTTCCCATCAAAACTTGGAATCACAGAGCCCCAGAGTTTGAGAAGATATGAATAATCTTGAATTTCCACCACCATAAAAGATCATGTCCTTCTTTGATTTGAGTGTGACTTCATTAAACCACAAAAATGTGTTATCCTTTTCTACACAAAAGACCTCATGAACTATTTAAGTGAACTTTTAACCAGAAAAAAAAATAAAACAGTAAAACCATTATTTAAAAAGCAATTTTTCTCAGAAAATACTTGTCTTAAGCTAGTTAAAAGTACATTTCCAATTATTTCCTCCTTCACTAAGAGTAAATCCCAATTTAGTGTTTTTTACTATTTCCTACAAAGCCTCATCTAACTGTGTATTCTGTCCAATCCTCTGAACTCATCTCTTCCTTTATCGAAACATAGTTACTATTCATTTCATTCATATCTCTTCACCAACAAAAACCACTGAAAGAAGCTCTTTGTGTGTGTACATGCTCTCTTGCATGCTATGTGTGTGTCTGTGTGCATGCGTGTGTCTGTGTGTGTCTAGAGAGAGATCTTGTTTCCTGTTTGTCATCCTTGGAGCTGGCAGCCTGTCTGATGGCTTTGCACAGTGACATTCTTCCCTTTGCTACCTTGGATCCCTGATCTTCCTGACCCTGGTAAATATGTGCAGTATAACTTTTCCCTCCATTTCCTAAGAAACACTCCAGTAATTCCACAGGTCTATGTATTTTTTTATATCATATCCAATCACTCTCCAATCACTCTTTTTTGAAGGGTGGACTCTTTTCTTTGGGATCTTCTTTGCTACCAAACCCATGCCTTATTCCCAGAGAAACCAGTCAAATTAGCTTGTCATTATTCTGGGGTACCTACAGGAGTTTAATAATATTAAAGTATTAATAGCTTACATCGTGCATGCAAGTCAGAACTCCTTTCTACATGCCCCCTTTATAGTCCATACATACCTAGATGTATAAAATAAACTATTTTTTGAGGGAGGCATTTTTTTCATTAGTAAAACAGTTTCCAAACAGTTTATTGAGACATGTAAGTGTACATTATAGTAACTTAATAAATCATAAGCAACTTTTAAATGAAATAGAAGAGAAAGGAAAGGGAATATGTGAGCACAGCAGTCATAGTAAAGGTAACTATACATGTATTTGTTAATGCGTACTGACTTGTGATAAAATACATTTTTATAGTGTGTCACAATGAAAAATGGTTCAAAACCACTGGTGTAGCCAATTACTTTGGGCCACTCCTACTAATTTTTATGTCTTTCTTGCTTCTAAGATTTAATTAGTTCTCACAAAGACCTAGATTCCCCTAGTTTCAAAATTAGACAACTTGAGATCTAAAAGAGTAAGATACTGAGATGATAAGCAAACACCTAGAGATGTTCTCTTTCTAGAATATTCTAAAGCATATGTGACTCAGGAAAACATGGATTCCACAATTCTCTCTTCCTTCTATTTCCTGTAATGAAACAGTTTCCAGAGATTCTTATTACCTGGTTTAAACATACTCCTCTGAGATAAACTTGAGGCAACACAATGCTCACTTCTGTGCAGAATTGACATCATGAGAACAGAACATTCACTCAAATTCCCAAGAACCTGTTTTACCTTTGTCTGCTGCAGCTCACGGTGGGGATCCGTTGGAGACCACAATTCTAATAAGGAAGCAGTGATGAACATAACAGTTTCTCACTTAAGAGTGGAAACATTCAGTTCACTTGGAAACAAAACCCCTTAACTATGGTTAGGGCTATTCATATGTCCTTTGAATTTGTCTTTTTCTTAAATTAACTTTTATGCAGAATCTATGTATAAATACATTAGAAAGTCTTTTGTAATGTAATGACTTGATGAAGAAATGGCACCACTGTCCCTCGACACACACAGACCAAGTAACAAGAGAGTGTAACTCTGTACCTACTCTACTGGCCAATATAATTAATGTAGCATCACACTTCAGTGTGTAGCAGTTTAACACAACACCCAGCAATAAAGCAGAGATTTTTCAGAAAGTGGCAGGTAAGAGTCAAAGGACAGAACCATGACCGTTTTCTTATTAAAAGCCTAAATGCTGGGTATTTGAAGGAAAAGAGATTACGGTGCTAGTTCATTCATGTTAGGATAGATGATTCACTTTTTCTATATAGGGTGCATTTAGCATAAAATGGACCCATGCACTCTGGGATCCTTGATATGTTTTTGTTAGTCAGTTCTTTTGCAAAATCTCATGTCCTGGAGAGAGAGACACACTCCATTTAGAAATTTGGATTCGGCATTTAAAATCTCTGCTTTTCAGAGTATCACACCTCTTATTTTTAGTAAGAGAGGCTAATCTATGTGATTATCTCCTCCCTCCCTTTCTTCCTCTTTTCTTCCCTCCTCCCCATTCTCAAACTTGGAATTTCTCTCTTTCTGCCACTTACCAGTGTGTTAAGATGCCTCTCACACTTGGAGAGCTGTTAGGAGCTGCTGAAAGGGAAGAAATAGCAGGTGCAGACTGGGAGGGTGCAGTGTGAAGATTCTGCAGAGAAGACGGTACTTACAGGAAACTCAGAAATGAGTCTGCTAAACTCTTGCCCAGACATGGCTCCCTCCAGACAAAAATAAATGAGTATGGGGAAAAGTCCAGTGCAGAAAAATCTCATGAAAACTACATTTTCACACCACAAGTTGTCATTGCTTAAAGGCTAAAATTCATCTTCCTCTAAATATATACTATATCTGAGTGGTCCCAAGTTTATACTCACTTTTCCTCAGGAGCAGGTCATTTCCTATGACCCGCTTGTTGTATCCCCAAGCTGTTGCTGTTGCTATAGTATCCCACTTGAAGCATAGATTTGCATCGTTTAGTGACCATCCACTATTTCCCTCCAGGAGCTCAGTGGAAGAGATCCTCTTTTCCACTTTTCTACTTTATCTCAAGCGTGGAGGAAGCTCTTTCTTTCCATCCAGCTCATTGTAAAAGAGCCCAGGCTTTCTTTTCTCATGATAACTTACTGAAAGCTTGAGATAATGGCAAGGAAGCACAACCCATAGACTAAGTTTCAGCTTCTCCCTAGCTTTTCTCCTTCTCTGTGTTGCTCCACGCTGTCTCCACGTACCCAAGCGATGCTCAATCCCCAATCCCATCAGGGGAAATATTCTAAGAAACTACATGTTTGGGAGTATAATTTACTGCATACCCATAGAGAGGAGAGAGTTTTCTCTCACTACAGCAAAAAGCCTGCCTCCCGAGTTTTCATTTTTCTGCCACAAGACTGACATATTCCCAAGATATTTGACAATGAAACATTTCATTCCTTTAAAGAAAAACTCAATTTTACCCACAGTCATTCACACAATTTTCTGACATGAGTACCTCCACTGGAATTCCAATTTAATCCAGCTTAAATAAAGTATCTGTGGGATGTGAAGGGTACAATTTAGGTGGACCAAAACAAGCAAATGCCAATTCTTTTTCCTTGTCACTTTATCAAGTTTGCAAACGTTTGGGGAATCTAGACTTCTTAGGTAGATAGCGAGGGATTCTGGGTCTCCTGGGGACAAAAGTGGGTGCTGTTACCTTGGTAGAGTTGCCCTACCTGGGAAGAAGGACAACCGTGGACCCCAGACCCCTATCTTGGTCCTGCCTCAAGTTATCCAGACACCAAAAAACAAAACAATCTGTAGATTGTCCTCTAACCCTCTTAATAGGGTCTATTGCACAGCAAAAGTTTTTAATTTTGATGAAATCCAATTTATAATTTTTTCCCTCTGTGCATTGAATGTTTGGTTTCAAATTTAGGAACTCTTTGACTAGTTCTAAGTTTTGAAGATTTTTTCCTATTTGTTTTTAAAGTCTTATAGTTTCACATTTCACATTTCAGTGTGTGATCTACTTTGGACTAATTTTTGTATCAACACATGAGTCGTAGGTCAGGTTTCAATTTTCACCTACAGATGTCCAATTGCTCCAACACTATTTATTGACAGGGCTGTCTTTTCCCCATTGAATTGTTTTTGTACCTTTTCAAAAATCAGTTGGCCACATTTATATGAGTCTATTTTGGGGTTTTCTAGTCTGTTGCATTGATCTATGTGTCTTTCTCTCCACCAATTTCACACAGTAATTATTACTCCAATTATGTATTAAATCTCAAAATCAGGTAGACTATTTCACCCACTTAATTTTTTTTCTCTTTCAGATTGTTTCGGCTATTTTTTTTTATTTCAGCATAATATGGGGGTACAGATGTTTAGGTTACGTGTTTACTTACTTTCTGTATGAATTTTACAATGATCTTGTCTATGTCTATAAAAATATCACTAAGATTTTGGCATGATGTGTATTAAGCCTCTGAATCAATTTGGAGAGAACTAATTCTTAATTATGTTGAGTCTTCAAATCCATGAACATCTGATGTCCCTCTACTCATATAGATCTTTGATTTCTTGCCTCAGAGTTGTGCGCTTTTCAGTATGTGAGTACAGTACATATTTTGTTAGATTTAATGCTAAGTCCTTACATTTTGATCAATTATGAATGATACTATATTTTTAACATCTGTATTCATGTTAAATGCTATTATATTTTTTAAAAAATCAATTGTTTTTTGCACATTAATCTTGCAATCTGAAACCCTGATGAACTCACTTATCAGATTATTTTTTGTAAATTCCTTGAGATTTTCTAAATAGACTACCATGTCATCTCGAAATAGGAATGGTCTTATATCTTCCTTTCCTGTCTGTATGTCTCTTGTTCTTTTTTTTCCTACTTTGTTGCACTGAATAGAACTTCTGTCACCACATTATATAAAAGTTGAATATTTTTCTTTGTCCTCCATCTTAGAGGGGAACATTCAGTCTTAATCTATTAAGTTCAAGGTTACCTGAAGGTGTTTTATAAATCCTCTCTATCAGTTGAGAAATTTTCCATCTATTCCTGCATTCGAAGAACATTTATCATGAATGACCATCGGATTTTGTGGAAAGATTTTTTTTCTGCATCAGTTAATATGACCATTTTCTTTAGGCTATTAGTATGATGGGTTACACTGATTAGGTTTGTTTGTTTTTGAGACTAACATTCAGAAATATTTCATTAATAGTAATATACAATGAAATGGATAAAACAAGACACAAATACCGTTTGATAAGATTAACAGGGAGAGGAGGAGGAGCAAGATGGCCAAACAGAAACCTCCAGTGATCATCCCTCTACACAAACACCAAATTCAACAACTATCCATGCAAACGAGCACCTTCAGAAGAACCAAAATCAAGTGAGTGATCATATACGACCTGGTTTTAACATGATATCAAGGAAAGAGATATTGAAGAGGGCAGAAAAGACAGTCTTGCATTGCCTAGGCCACCCCTCCCCATTCCCCAGCAATGCTGCACCAGCGTGCCAAGTGGACAGAGAATCTGTGAACCCAGGGAAGAGAGAGTGAAGTGTTTGTGGGGACTTGTCAGGGCTTCCCTAGCACAGGGGAACACAGCACAGCGCAGAATTCTGCCAATGCCCATGAAGGAAACATTTAGACCAGCCTAGCCAGATGGAAATCCTCCACTCTGAAACCCAAGTTCTGGTTAGCCCCACCGCCACCCGCTGACAAAAAACAGCCTGTAAACTGGACTAAATTTGTAAGGTAGTCAGGCCACAAAGGCTGCAGTCCTTAGATAATTCCTGCAGCTGTACTGGCTCAAAGCCAAAGGAGGAAAATTCATTTTATCAAAAATATATCTGTACTCCTATGTTTATCACAGCACTATTCACAATAGCCAGGATTTGGAATCAACCTAAGTGTCCATCAATGGATGAATGAATGAAGAAGGTGTGGTACATATATACAATGGAATATTACATAGCCACAAAAAAATGAAATCCTACCATTTGCAAGAACATGGATGGAACTGGAGAACACTATGTTATGTGAAGTAAGCCAAGCTCAGAAAGATAAATCTCACATGTTCTCCTCATATGTGTGAGCAAAATATTAAAAACAATTGAACTCATGGAGACAGAGAATAGAATGATGGTTACCAGAGTCCAGGAAGGATAGTGGAATGGGGGCAATAAAGTGGGGATGGTTAATGGATGCAAAAATATAGTTAAATAGTTACATAGAATGAACAATATTTGATAGCATAACAAAGTGACTATGATCATCAGTAAGTTAGTGTATGCTTTAAAATAACTAAGAGAATGGAATTGGAATGTTCCTAATATAAATTAATGATTAATGCCTGAGGTGATGGATACCCCAATTATCCTGAGTTGATTAATTCACATTATGTGCCTCTATCAAAACATCACATGTACCTCACAAAGATATAAAACTATTATGTACCCATAACAATTAAAAATAAAAAATAAAATATAATTTCTTTTTATTGATCAAAAAGTTAATTATGCAAAAGTTAAGATCAAAAATGGCACTTAATTCTAAGAAATCATTACATGCAACATTTTTCAGAAAATTTGAAGTTTTAGAAGATATGGAGGACTTGTTAGGAAAATATAACTTGCTAAAAAACTGACTTAAGAGGGAAACTTGCTTAGATTATCTCAAAAATGATTAGAAATATAGTTACAATTTCAGTATTAAAAAGGATGCAAGAAGAGGTCACTTCAGAGTTGAATTTTACATAGTCTATAAAGAATAGATAATTTGAAAGAGATTTAATGTATTCTAGGCCATTAAAATATATAGAGAAAAAAACATAAAATGCTCTTTTAATTCATCTTCTGAACCAAACTAAACTTTAATATTAAAATTTGGCAAAAATATTTTAATTGTTTTCATAAGTTAGTGTGAATGAAACAAATATATAGTATTAGTAGGTAGAATTCCATAATGTGCCAAGAGAATAATAGGTTACGATGACAAATTTCATAAGTAATGAAAGTGCAATTCATATCAAGAAATAAGTCAAAAATCCATTATATAAATAAATTGATGCAAAAAATATATCATAGATGTTGAACAGTCCTTAGATTAAAAATAGCAACTCTCCCTAACTTTAAAAAATCCATTAAACAAAAGTATTTTAAACAATAAATTCTAAAACTATTTCGGGTAAAAATAAGGAAAAAGTCAAGAATGGCCACAGTAATTATTGAAAGTTGACTTAGAGTCTATAAAAAATTTACTGAGAAGAACATAAAGTAATTAGTACAAACACAATAAAATGTGGAGAATAGAATAGAATTATGGAGAATGTTGTTTTATACCTTGAAAATCCACATAATCTGGCCTGCCACCGTGGCTCATGTCTGTAATCCTAGCACTATGGGAGACTGAGGCAGAAGGATCAATTAGGGTCAGATCCCATCTCCACTAAAAATAGAAAAAAATAGCTAGCATTGTGGCTTGCCAGCCTGTATCCCCAGCTGCCCCAGGAGGCTGAGGCAGGAGGATTGCTTGAGCCCAGGAGTTTGAGGTTACTGTGAGTTAGGCTAACTCATAGCATTCTAGCCTGGGAAACAGAGTGAGACTCTGTCTCAAAAACAAAAAAAAGAAAAAAGAAAATCCAAAATCCCACATAAGCAAGTTTAAATATTATTGGAATTAATGAAAGAATTGGCTATTATAGCTGAGTAAAACATAAATATACATAACAATTATATACACAAAATATAAATAACAAAAGAGAAAAATAATGACTGGTGATTACAAACATATTAATATTTAATTGGAAAGATCCAGAATTCATATAAAACTATGAAGTTGTGCAAGAAGATGTAAGAAATTACTGAACAAATAGTAATCTTTACAATGTTTTTGAGTGAAAAAAATATCTTAAAAATCAAATATCAATTGGTATTTTCAAATAGACTTTCAACATTGATTTTCAATGCATATGTCTATGAAGGTTATATTGTACAGTATTAACTTATGATTCATATATAAATTTAAGTATCTTAATATAGTCAAGATTATTAGCAAAAAAAAAAATGAGCACTAGTAGAAAGAATAAATGTCCTTAGCAAAACAAAACATAACACAGTATGATACTGGCATAGAAATAGGCAAATATATTCATGGAACTTACAGAAAATTCAAAATTAGACTACAGTGTACACGAGAAATTAATATATGACAGAAATTATTCAATTGAATAATAGATTGTTTAATAAATTGGGAAGATTCATATGATTATCCAACAGAAATGAAATTAAAATGAAGTCCCACATTACTCTATATGAAAAATTGGTTCTAGGTCTTTTAAAGACATAAACGAAATGATAAAAGCTATAAATATTTCTTTATAATCTATGTATCAAGAAGACGTTACCAAAATTGGAAATCCATAATATTTATGTTTAAAAGATAAATATGTATTTGACTAAACCAAAATTTTTAAAAGTCTCGTGGAAGAAGATGCTATAAATAAATAGCCACATAATAGATTTGAAGAAAATATGTAACACAGATAAGAGACAACATATAGTATCTCTTACATACAAAGAACATAAAATAGGTATGGAAAAGTCATCCTAGATGAAAAATAATCCAATCATATAAATGAAAGTTTCTAAAAGATAAAATCCAGTGACCAAAAAATACATGAATTGATGCCTCAAATCACGAATGGTGAAAAAATATGCAAATTAAACTGAAAAAATGTATTTTATCACTGAAAAACATGTAAAAAATAAAAAATATTCATAAAATTAATTGCTGTCAGGAATATAGAGAGGAATATTTTCATATGTTGAATGTATAAAGTGGTCTTTTCTAGAACAATTTGGTAATACATATTATATATAAAACCTTTGATCCAGCAATTCTAACTCCACTCCTGGAATCTATCACAAACACATTCAGAAGAACGCTTTGCCCTTCCTCCTCCTACCTGAATTTTTCTCTTTAAATACAACTGAACTCTGGAAACATTAAACAATCAATTGTAAAATAACTCTTAAAGGTGGAAAAAAGAAGCTAGGCTAGTCAGTGCCTAGGAACCAGAAGCTTAAAGAATGACAACACAGTGAATTCCCTGAATTTTCTTTTCTCTCAGACCAGACACCTGAGAGGCCTGCAACCCAAAACTCCAACAGGCATAGAAAATAAACAAACAAACAAAAAAATGCTGCTTTCTCTATCTAAAGGATCAACAAAGGAGATGCCCAGAAGGTTCTTAACAAGGAGATCTATACTTGGTGACAGTGGTGGGTTTGATCTTCCTGCAGCAATAACACCAGTAGAAACCAGATAAGCTGATCCATTCCATGTCCAACACCTGCCAGCAGCAAAAACCACATCTGCCTATAGCAGTGTTATCAGCAAAGTTCAATCACCAGCACATACCTCACCCATACCTGTTGACAACTGTGGGCCTCATCACTATTGAGTAGGAGTGAGAATAATAGAACCTGGACTAGTTGGTTCATCCTCTGCCCCATACCAGGGGATAGAAAGCCTGGTATCTCAGTTCTCCAATCAGCAACAAAAGGCCTCCTGGGTCTGAAAGCCTTTCACTCAAGAATAGAAAATCACCAAGTCCCAGTGACTACTGTTTTTCCACCCAACAGAAGAAGATGATCTAGGCCCAGCTATCTCCAGGTACTCCACCCAGAAACAAAGGCAAACCAAACCTGGGGTCTCACTAACGTAACCCAGGGAAAGAGAGTCACTGAATTCCTATAGATGCTGGCTCTCCACCCAATGGCACAGGATATAAGCAGGCATTTCCCTCCCCTAGAAGTGTTGGCAAAAACTGGGAGTCCTCCAGAACCAGGTGGGTGAAAAACAAGCCAGGGGAAATGTTTATCATCCTATAGGCCCAATATCCCCCTACCCTCACCTAATGACAACAGATGGTCCAAGGAATTGCCTTCCATAGCACAGGAAGCATCAACGAGGATCCAGTAGTAGCGCAATACAGACAGAAGAACAAAGCAGACCAGAATAGTATTGCAAAGGCATAGAAAACTAAACTGCCATTGGAACAGCAACCCACAAAAATAGACCATAACCTACACAATAAATCCAAAGAGGATCACTTCTTTAGATTTACTAAAATGTGTTAAAATATAAAATTTTAAAAAATTTAAATAGGATAGTCTCTTAAAATAATATCCAAAATGTCCAGGATACAAGTATAAATCATTCTTCATACCAACAGCCAGGAAAACAACAACTTGAGTAATAAAAGACAATCTGTGCCAACACAGAGATGAATTAGATATTTAAACTACACTGCAATGATTTTTAAAATTCATCATATATTTACTTTAATGGTAATTTTGAATGTCCTTACAGCAAGTGAAAAAAATCTCAGGGAAGAAATAGATGTTATGAAAAACAGAAATTATAGAAATAAAAAATAAAATAATGGAAATTTTAAAAATCTTGCTTGATACAAACTGAACTTAAAATACAATAACAAAAGTGGAAAATTAGATTGTGCATTAGGGATGACGGAAGGTAGAACTAGTGGACCTGAGGATAGGTCAGTAGAACTTATCTCTCTAAACAACAAGGAGAAAATAGACTGGAAAAAAATGAACAGAGAGACTCAGGGATGTGTGGGACAAGAACAAAAGAGCTAATATATGAATATTTGGAGTCCCAGGAGAAGAGGAGAAAAAATATGGGGCAAAAACATTAGTCACAGAAATAATAACTAAAACTTCTGAGATTTAAGAAAAGGCATAATTTTATAGTACAAGAAGCCCAGAAAATCCTAAATAAGTATAAACACAAAGAAATCCACACTTACACACTGTAATTAAACTTTTGGACTCTAAAAACAAAGAAAAAAACTTTACGAGCAGCCATACAGAAAACAACACATTATCTGTAAGAGAATATCAATTTAAATGACAGCCTGTTTCTCCTTTGAATCCATGGAGAACAGAAGGGAGGAACATACATCTTTCAAGCTCTGAAAACAAAATCCTGTCAACAAATTATATCCTTCAGGAATAAAGAGGAAAGAAAAACATTCTTAGATGGAAAAAAAATCTAACAAAATATAAAATAAATTATATACCAATTAAAAAATTAGCAAAAGACATAAATAAATCAAACATGATATTCCAATGGCAAATAAGCACATGACATATATTCACCTCCATTAGGCATTTGAACATGTAAACTAAATTTACAATGAGATATCAGCACGCATCTATTAAAACGGCTAAAACAAAAGTAGTCAAAACACTCAATGCTGATAGGATGCAAAGAAACCCATAGATCCTCATGGAACAGTAAAAATGTATAGCCGTTCTAAAAAACTGTGTCATTTTCTTATAAAACTAAATTTGTGTTTACCAAACAACCCAGTAATTGTTTTTGTGAGCATTTAACTCAAAGAAATGAAAACATGTTCACACACACAAAAAAATTTACATGAATTTTTGTGGCAGATTTATTTGTAATAGCCCCAAACAGGACTACTTCAGTGGATAAGCGGTTAATTAAATTGTGGTACACACATACCCTTGAATTCTCCTCAGCAATCCAAAAATAAAGAATGAACTACTGATACATGCAACAACCTGTATGAATGTGAACAGAATTATGCTGAATGAAAATAGTCAATCCCAAAAGATTATATACTATGCTATTCTATTTATATAACACTTTTTGGTAAACTGAAAAATTCTGGAAATTGAGAACAGATTAGCTGTTTTTAGGACTTAGGGACAGGAAGTTGGAAGGCAAGGGGTGGTTGTGGATATAAATGTGCAACCTGAGGGTTCTAGCGGTGCTGGAACTATTCAGTCAGTATCTTGATTTTGGTGGTGGATACGGTCATTTACACGGTTGATAAAATTGTACTGTAGTCCCCTCTTATCCATGGGGAATATGTTCCAAGACCCCCAGTGGCTGCCTGAAACTGCAGATAGTACCAAATCCTATATTTAGACTATGTTTTTGCCTGTACATATGTACCTATGATAAAGTTTAGTTTATAAATTAGACACAGTAAGAGTTGAATAACAACTAATTATAAAATAGAACAATTATAACCATATGCCAGCATTACCAGTCTTGGGTTTTGGGGCCATTATTAAATAAAATAAGGGTTATTGGAATACAAGTACTGTGATATTCCAACAGTTGAACTGATAACCAAGATGTCTACTAAGTGACTAAAGGGTGGAAAAATATACATAGTGGATGCACTGAACAGAGGGAGGATGCAGGTTGGGGTGGGACTTCATCACACTCCTCAGGACAGTAAACTATTTAAAACTTATGGGTTGTTTATTTCTAGAATTTTCCATTTAACATTTTTGGGCTATGATTGACCTTGGGTAACTAAAACCAAGGAAAGTGAAACTGTGGATAATGTAAACTACCATATAGAGCTTACCACACACACACAAACACACACGTGCACACACACAAATGAGTAGAAGTACAACTGGAGAAATCTGAATAAAATCAGTGAATTATACCACTGTTGATATCCTGGCTGTGATACGTTATACATTATGTTTTGCAAAATGAAGAAAAACCTTGCATTGAGAGAAACTTACCCCCCTGTATAGTTGCACATGAATCCACAATTATATCAATGTAAAAGTTTAATTTAAAGTAAAGTAGTGGACTTCAGATTTCAGCTCTGGTATATAAAGAGCTTGAAAGTTGTCTTTCCCGTCATTATAGTAAGATAGAGCTGGACAGACTGAAAATCAATGATTTTTCTTTGACCCACCAGATCACATAGGCTACATGTCAAACCATCAACCCAAAATCTGGAGACAAAATCTCATCTACAGATACACAGCTAGAGCAAAAGCTGTTAGAGCTATAATCTTATAGGAACTCTTAAATGGCAATTTTGACAAATTGGTGTATGTTAAGTATGGACTAGCATGAGAGGAAGAAATTTCTGGAACTACAGTATAAGGGAAGGGGTCCACCTTTTTGTGGACTTTACCTACAGGGACACCACAGGATTCTCAGATGGAAGATTGGAGAAAGAGCCAGTCATGATTCTCACAAGAGGAGAGGAAGACTAATGGTTGTGAGATAAGCTAGAGACCTCTCCATAGGGAAGGTCTATGTTTCAGGAGAAAAAACTTTCAAGGGCATAACTCCCTCTCCAGGCCTGGCTACCCTTCCTGCCTCATCTAAGGAAGAGAAAAGACATACTTAACAGGGGCCAAGATTTCAAAGAAATAGATAGGCATTTTGTAGTGAAGGAAAGAAAAAGAGCCCTGGAGGGAAAGTGAAGTTATACCACTGGAGAAATACCAGTGCTTGTTACATTCCACCAAAACACTACACTACACAACTGTGAGAGTTAATCGGAAGGTTATAGAACACTATCCCTCCCCAGCACCTCACTATCACACCATCAGGGGTTCAGTGTAAGAATGAATAAGAGCTTAAAGAGCTCAGATTCTCTCTGAGAAGAAGTGCTTAAAAATGCCTAAAGTTAAGAGGAAAACAAAACAGGCACTGTAGAGAAATTTGATATTCTGACACCTATAGCTACAGCAAGCATTGAGCACAGCCTAACTCCTAGCTGATTACCATAAACCCTTGCTCTAAAGGCCTATTTACCTCAGTTTCTATTGCCCAAAATGACATGCCAGGTTGTAAATCAAAGAATTATAAGGCATGTCAAAAGGCAAGAAAAAAAAAATCACAGTATGATGAGACAATGAAATCATCAGAACCAGACTCGGATATGGCACAGGAATGGGAATTATCTGACAGAGAATTTAAACTATGATGAGCATATGAAAAGCTTTATTGGAAAAATTAGACAACCTGCAGGAATAGATGCATAAGGTGGACAGCAAAATGGAAACTCCAAGAAAGATTCAAAAGGTAATGTAACAGAAATGAAGAATGCCTTTGATTGGCTCACTGGTAGACTTGATAAAGAAGATGATGGAATCAGTGAGCTTGAAGTCTACTTCCTAAAGTAAATACAAAAAGAATACAAATAAATAAAACAGAACAGAACATCTGAGAACTGTTAGGCAATTTCAGAAGGTATAATGTGAGTAATTAGACTGCCAGAAAGAGAGGAAAGAGAGAACAGAACAAAAGAAAATGATAATGTAATAATCGATGAAAATATCCCCCAAATAAGGGAAGACCATTCCACGAATTCAGAAAATTCAGAGAACACCAAGAAACACAGAGAGAGAGAGAGAGAGAGAGAGAGAGAGAGAGAGAGAGAGAATGAACCACACCTAGGCATGTCATATTCAAACTTGAGAAAACCAAAAAGAAAAAAAACTTAAATATAGCTAGAGAAAAGAAACACTTTACATATGAAGGAACAAGGATAAAAATTATAGACTATTCATCAGAAACAATGTAAGAATGAAGAGAGCTGAGAGAAATATTTAAAGCATTGAAAGAAGATCCCCACCAACCTAGAATTCTATATTCGGTAAAATTAATTTTCAAAAGTGGAGGAGAAATAAAGACTTTCTCAGGCAAACAGAAATTCAGAGAATTTTCAGCCATCAGATCTGCCCTACAAGAAAAATAAAAGGAATTGGTTAAAGAAAAGGAAATTGATATAGGTCAAAAATTGGGATCTACACAAAGAAAAAAAAAAGCATCTGATAAGGAATAAATTAAGGTAAAATCTTTTATTTTTTAAAAATTCATCTAAAAACAGTTGTTTGCTTAAAACAATTATAGTATACCATGGAGTACTAGTCAGCCATAAAAAGTAATTAAATAATGTCTTTTGCAGCAATGTGGATGGAACTAGAGACCATTATCCTAAGTGAAGTATCTCAGAAATGAAGAAACAGATACCACATATTTTCACTTATAATTGAAAGTTATAACAAAGGGGCTAAATGAAAGATATATGTGGTCACAAAGAGCTGTAATGGACATTGGAAACTATGAAGGGGAGAGGGAAAAGGGGGGTGAGGGATAAAAATTTACTTATCTAATATATATTACAATGTACACTATTCTTTTGATGAGCACACTGAAAACCCTGACTTCGGCATGACACAATTTATCCATCCAACAAAAAACACTGGTACTCCCTAAATTTTTTTTTATTTCAACATATTATGGGGGTACAAATGTTTAGGTTACGTATATTGCCCTTGCTCCCCCCTCCCCCCCTAAGTCCGAGTTTCAAATATGTCCATCCTTTGGGTGGTGCATTTAAAATATAATTATAGTAAAAATGTATTGAGTAATTATAGCATATTGATATAGCATTGAGAGATAAAATGAACAGAAATATGAATCGCTATGTTCTAATTGACATTTTAGAATACTCACTCCATCAACACCAGCAAAGCAGACTTCCTTTTCAAGCTCAATGGAACGTATAATAAAACAGACTATATTCTGGGCCATAAGACATAGATTAATGTTTTTCTTAGAATGGAATTTTACAAAGTTTATTCTAAGACCATAACGGATTAAACTAGAAATCAAAACTGGAAGATAGCTAGAACATTCTAAAATATTTAATATTAAACTGAACTGTACACTTCCAAAAATCACATGCATCAAAGAAGTCTCAAGAGAAATGAAAAAACATTTTGAACTAAATGAGAATTAAAATACAATTTAGCACAGTTTGTGGGATGCTACAGAAGCAGTGCTGAGAGGAAAATGTATAACATTGAATGTCTACATTAGAAAAGGAGAAATATTTAAAATTGCTATTCTAAATTTTCACTTTAGGAAGCTAGAGAAAGGAGAGAGATATAAGCCTAAAGCAAGCAAAAGAAAAGAATTAATAACAAAGAAGAAATCAATAATATTGAAAACAGGAATAGAGAAAATAAATGAAACACAACTTGGTTCTTAGAAAAAAAATCAATAAAATTGATAAACATGTAGCCAAGCTGACCAAGAAAATAAGAAAAGACACAAATTACTAATATTAAAAGTGAAGACATCATCACTACTGATCACACAAATATTCATAGAATAACATAGAAATATCCTAAAAAACTGAATGCCCACAAATTCAAAAACAGAAATTAAATGGACAAATTCCTTGAAAGACAGAAACTACCAAAACTTACACAAAGATAATTACATAACTTGAATAACTGTGTATCAACTAAATACATTTAATCAATTATAATAATCTGAAAATAAAGTAAACTCAAAGGGCTTTATTGGTGAATTCTAGTAAACATTTAGAAAAAGATAATAACAATTTTCCACAATATCTTCCAGAAAATATAAGCAAAAAGAACCCTCCTAACTCATTTGATGAGGGCATAGATAATGACACTATAATACCAAACCCAGATAAAGACATTACAAGAAAGCAAAACGACAGACCCATATCTGTCATGAACATTAACGCAAATACCCTCAACAAAATATGACAAATCAAATCTAACAATCTATCATAAGAGTGTAAATTGTGACCAAGTAGAATTTATTACAATTATGCAAGGCAGGTTCAATACTCAAAAATTAATCAATGTAATCTACCACATTGGCAGGCTTAAAATGCAAAATCACACAATTAATTAATGGTGAATAAGTACTTTACAAAACTCTATGCCTATTCAAGATAACAACCCTCAACAAACTAGGAGTGGAGGAGAAATTCCTTAACTTGATAAAGAACACCTATAAACAAGGTAGAGTTGACATCATACTTAATCTCCAGTGACAGAGAACTAGGCAGGAATAGTCTCTCTCACTAATGCTATTTCATATTGTACTAGAGATTCTAGATAAGATAATAAAAAACAAGAAAAACAAATGAAAGTTATATAAATTGAAAAGAAGAAATAAAACTGTTTTTATTTGCAAATTACGGTATTGTCTGTGTAGAAAATTGAAACCCTTTCCCTACCCCAAATAGAAAAAAAATCTCCTTGAATTAATAAATAAATATAGCAAGGGCTCAGGTTACAAGACCAATATATAAAAAATCAATTGCCTTCCTATATACCAACTATAAAAAGTTGAAAATTGAATGTTAATAAACTGCATTCACAACACTTCTAAAAATAATAAGGTATAAATCTAACAAAATATATTTTTCTTCTCATCATACATTTATCCACCTCTCGATCCATTCATCCCCCCATTAAAAAAATATGTGGGAGTATTCCCACAATTATATAGGTACTATGTAAATGGAAATGAACTAAAAATACATTGTCTATAAATTTATAGGAAGACAGGCATTGAAGTGTCACACAAATATTAAGTCACACATGCTGATAAGTACAACAGAAGAAACAAACTCAGATGGAGGACTGTCAGCAAAGTCCTGTCTAAGAAAGTAACACGTAAGCTTTGAAGTAAAAATGGGTGAGATAGTCAGAAGACAGGGATAAAGTACAACCCAAGAAAATAGAACCGTTATCTAGAAGGACCCTCAAAAGGATACAGCTTGTTTTGTGCCCAGGGAACTGATAAAAAGCAATGTGAGCATTGGGGAAGTTGGCACAAAAAAAGCTGGAAATCATTAAGGCCACAGTAAGAATTCTAAATTTTTTGTCCCTAGCAAAGTAGATTACCTGTATGACTCTTTATTACAATAATAATATTAAATTCAAGTGCCTCAAGTAAAAGAATAAAGTATTAATTATGATGCTAACAGACTGTGTCAAAGAAACCAAAGGCAAGATGACAATAGCCCCAGGAAGAACCCAGAATATAATATTGAAATCTGACAGGCCTCTCTTGCCATGAGTCATCTCCACAGTTCTGCCTTACTCTTTTCTGACTAACCCTTTCAGCTTCTCAGACTCCATGGCTGAACTTTCCTTACAAATATAGATAAATGGGAAAGCGGAAGAACTGCCAAGTTCCCAAGCTCACTTTGATATCTATTTATACCATACTGTCCCTGCATATGCCTCAAACTCATTCTTCTACCTACACCTTTATTTGTGTTGCATAATCGAGATTGGCCTCTAGTCTTTTTCTATCCGTTTATTCAAAGCCCAATTCGTATCCCGTCTGTACAAGAAAATCTTCCTATACTACCCTACTCTGGTTTCCTTACTCTCAAAACATCTATTCTCCTATATACATTGACATTTTATTAAATTTTGCCTTCAAGTATATTAAAATACATTTCTTTTCGTAATTTGTATCTTGCTAACAGGAATTCTAGATATTTCAGGATTGGGGTTATACCTGTATTCTTTGTATGCTTCCCACTGCACCGCGCACACAGGGCATGCCCAACAAATATTCGTGCAGCTAAATAAATGACAAATGCATAAAAATATCATTTATAAAATATGTTTAAACATTTTTGTCACATCTCTTTTGTTTACAGGGTTTATGAAATACACTTATGTATTTGTATTGGACCAGTTTCAGTTTAGCTATAAGAAAGATTTACTTTATCCCACCTAGCCCACAAGATAAGGAAGGACTATATCACTAGTCATTCAGACAGGGGACTCCCAGTGAGGAATAAAGAAAGATCTTTATTCAAGTTCTTTTGTATCTCACCTGGATTATGGTATTAGCTTATACCCTAGGATCCTTGCTTGGTCTTGCTTCTCTTTAGTGAGTCCAGCTCACCGCCACCAAAGGAATCCTTCTAATGTGTCAATCTGAAGGATTGCTGTCCTGGTTAAAATTCTTCCATGGACTCCCTCTGCCAGGAGGATAAAGTCCACACTCTACATGACACTCAAGGTCCACTGGGATCAGGCATCTCTCTGCCTAATCTCTTGACTTGTCTATTGTCAGTCCTCTAGAAATTTACCAACCACTCTGTGTTTTCTCTCATCCAATCCATTCTGACTGAACACCATTCACTCTTCAAGCATAGCTCAGGAGGCTTTCCCTGCAGTCAACGAGATTAAAACTGATACTTTCGATCTTTGGTCAGTAATGGTCATCTTGTGCTAAATCATGAATCTTTCAGAGCAGGAGTGTGTTTCTCATCTCTTTTTAAGCCACCCCTAGCACAGGGCCTGGCATTTAGTGGATTCCCAATTAGACTGTGTTAAATAAATGGAAAAAAAACAAAAAACAAAAAACTTGTCCCCAAAGGAGAGATTTTTAAAGAGACCAAACCACTTACATGGCCAGAGGAGAGATTTCTGCATTTTGTGGGGAAAAAAAATCAGCTTTGGGATTGACTGTGTTCATATTCCCAGAACAGAGAAGGTTTAGACTACTTAAGAGCATCTTAATTAAAAATCCCTGAATTTATGTAAAATCATAAATTGTTTTTTAATACACAGGCCTTTTGTAACCTCATTGACCATACCATCTGCTACAAAATTTAGTAACATCGCTTAGAGTGAATTGCATTTTCTAAGTTTGGCCCGTCGCTCATCTGTTCTGTGTGGTAAATGGCATGGCATTTTTAGCATGTTCAAATTGCAAGTAATTTAGCATTTATGAAAGTTCTTTGCCGATTTGAGTCATATTCAGAGAGTAATTATGATTTGTTTGAAAATGGACCATAATGCGTGATTATTGTATCATATACATTGAAATGCATTTATTGACTTTCCAAGTTTTGAATACAGTAATTATTCTGAAATGAAGCAAAGCCAATTTTACTTGTTTTTATCAAATTCAAAATGTGCAAGTTAATGAGATTTGTACACCGACAATTTTTATCGTTTTACTTGTTTTGACTGTTACAAATTTTAACCCTCAGAAATTCATAAAATATCCCCTTGATCTGATCAGAAAAACAGGTTAGGTTTTATTGCATCATCTTTCACCTAGGTGGTATACTTTAGATTTTGAGGAAAAGTCAGGATGGAAGGAGTTTATCCCCTTAGAATGTCTCTAATGATTGCTCAGGAGTGATGCAAATCTAAGCCAGCACCTGCCCCTCCACTGCCCCCGGCCCACTTCCCCACCAACCCCATGCGAATTGCGTGGGAGACTTAGAACCAGTGGTGAGATGAACCTAGGTTATTTATGTCCCTAATTTTGCTCTAAAAAATATAACAGGTAAGTCATTCACAGGTTCTTTTATTCATATGTATTTAGTAATCACTTAGAATAGGCACCATTATAGCACTTTCATTCTCAATGGAAATGAAAGACTAGCTCTCCGCCTGCACGGAGCTTATAGTGCAAGAGAAAAATGCAAGTAAATTGACGAGGTAATACGGCCATACATGCTGTGACCCAAAAACTAAAGAACACTAAGTGGATGTATAGCAAGGGTACAAGACCCAGTTTGAGAAATAAAGGAAAAACTTCCTGAACAAAGTGACAACTCAGCTACAGAGAAATAGGAGGCACCTCATCACCTAAGTTATGTAAGCAGAGATGGGTATTTAGAGATCTATGTATAGGATTAGCTCTGAGACCTAAGAGGAAAAGCAATCTGAAATATTGGGTCTACAAATCACTCAAGTAGTCACAATTATTCCTAAACATCCTTACTTCCCACTTTCATTGAAATTTGCCGTATTCATTGTTAAATGAGTCAGTAAAAGGTTTCTTCCTAAAAGGGATAACCTGTGATTTTGCTTTTCTTTGAGAAAAATACAGAGTTCTGCCAGCTTTTCCTTGTTTAATCATGTGTTGAATCTCAAGAGCTCCTTTCAGGACACTGTGTCTTTAAATGAGTCCCTTAGGCAAGTCTAAAACCTAAAATCACACATCCTTACCTGAATATCCTTCAGAAGCCTCGGGTGCTATGCATGAGTCCTCATTAGGAAAGTGACAGAGTCTTGATTGTTATTCAATTTAGAGAAAATGATACCTCATGTCTGGACATGCTAGTTTGTGGTATTAAAAATAAATGTGAGATCTCAGAGTCAGGTGGACTTAGCTAGCTCAAACTCTGTAATTCTGAACAGGAAACATGATTCAGGTCCTAGGACAACTTAGGAGAACTATTTTTATTCATTCTTTAATTCTGCATTTTTAAAGGATCCTCAGAGCTTCTGCATGTTCACAAGGATCATTTAGTATAGGAGTGAGAATTTTCAAGACATACATCTTTTTCTACACTGAATTAGAAGTGTATATAATTTATCCATGATTAGAATTTTATATGATCTAAGGCAATAATCCCTTCATTTCAAAGGGCTCCAGTTTTGCCATCTATAAAATCTGAGAACTGGTTAAGATAACAAATGACAAACAACTCGAACATCTGCGAAATAACTGTGATTGCCAAATTCTGCACCCATGGCAGACATCACCAATCAATCATACCCCTATTTCCTACTGAAGTCAAGTACAACTTCAGAATCATTCTTAGCACAATGCTCTGGGCAACCATGAATTAACGGGAGCTGGGACATAAGATAAAATCTACTCACCATTCATCAACCAGATCTCATATGCCTCTTATGCCACTAATAATCCTCAAATAGGATAATTCTATAGAGCGCTGCATTTATTTTGGTTCTTAATGTTATTTTCATACAAAGTTGAGGTATGCATTTGAAAAACAGCAAAACAACAACAAAAAAACCCTTGGGCAAGCAAAAAGAATAATAATCAGCATAAATTCCACAGCTAGAGATAGCTATTACTATTAATATTTTGACAAATTTTTTTTTTTTTTAGTTCTCTATATAGGGCTACCTTTTTCTTAAAGGTCCTCTGATTGGACCTTTTTAAAAAAGTTTTTGTACCACACAAATGAACAAGCATTTTTATTTTGAAGTTCTACAGATACATACGATCCATTCTCAAGACATTTTGATTATTTTTTTCCAATGTGAGATCACATTCTTACAATTCTTGTCTTCTCTCTAAGAAAGGAGGTGCTGGTCTAACAACTTAGGGCCTTTATAACTGTGGACACCAAGCTGGTTCTCTGTGGGAACAACCTATTTCCTGGCTTCCGAAACTCTCACAGCCCAGTAATCTTGGTTGACCACCAGGTGGTGGACCCTATGGCTAGAAGAAACCTGTGGCACATTTTTATCTTCCTGATCAAACACTACTGATAATCCCTTTGGAATCTAGACCAAACTTATCTACTCATTCTTGATTAGTACTTTCTTTTTTATCTTTCTACAGCAGCAAAAGTGATCTGTCTAAAACTGAAATCAGGCAACACTTCCGTGGGTCACTGTTGTTCTCATAATAAGATCCAAATATTGTCACATCATATGTGATGCTGTTTGTAACCTGGCCCGTATGAATCTCTGTCTTTATACCTCTGAGGGCCAATCCTAAATTTGCCCTGCAGGAAGACTACACTGTTTTTGGTTCTGAAAGAAACCATGTTCTCTAGAGCCTTTAGACCTTTCTACATCTTATTCCCTCTTTCTTCTGGCAAACTCCTGACTTCCACACATATGTCTTTCAAATATTTAGCTTCAATTACCCTTTATTTGGAAAGCCTTTACTTTCATAGATTAAATTGGGTGACACATGCTTATTGTCCTAAATGAATCCAGTAATAACAATCACAAGCACAACAGGGTACAGCAGACACTGTGGGTACTTGGCATTCATCTCAACAAAAAAGGGCCTCTTACTGTAAACATGAATAATTCTCCGCCTAGGACTTTTTGTGGGAGGACAGAAGCACAATGAACCCACACTTAGTACAAGTAAGAAGCATAAGGGAATTAAGGTCCTGAATCAGTCTTTAACTACTCTTGATAGCCAGTGAGTTGGGTAAATACCCTTAGTTTTCTCAACTCATAGAATGGGGGTGAGGAATAACTCTGAGGTGTGATCTTATGATCTACACCATCTCCTCGAGTTTCTCCAGCAGGACTAAGCTCCGATTGCTCACAGTGGTAACTAGTTTCATAGTACGTATACACTGTGTTGGTACTCTGGGATCATCCAGTGAATAAACTATTTAGACTCAAATCCTTGTCTTAGTATCTGCTACTGATAATTTCAAACCCAGATAAAGAGTAATGAAACGATAATTCCCAGCACTACCATTTAATGAGCACTTAATTTGCAACAGGTGCTAAATTAAGCAATTTTCATGCATTATCTCACTTGATCCTAAGAACAGTATTAAGTAAGTGAAGATTTTCTCACAACAGATAGAAATTGTTATTATCCTGTAATAGTGTGGATCCTAATTCTTCTTTTGTTTTGTGATAATTATTTATTTATTGTCTTTCTACAAGATTGAACAACTTAAAGGCAGGAGCTAGATCAGTATATGCCAACTAAATGGATTTGCACTTTGGAAGAATTCTTTGATTTCTTTAGAAACTTCTTAAAAGCCAAGGATCTTTTATTTTTTATTTCTGTCTCGGAATAGAAAGATCAGGATAATGTGAAAGACTAGGAAAATTTAAAGGACTAAAAAGAAAGACAAAATGAAAGAAAAAACAACTGCATCTAAATGGGTTTATTCAATTCATTTATAACCACAGAAATACAAGCCTGCATGTTAGATTAGAGCGACAACACCGGAAAGAGTAAAATAGGAAAAATAATACAATAAAAATTCAGCGATGGGATAATCAAGAAACTTAGACATAATACACAGTCTTTCTTGTATCCCAAAAGTGTTTTCCAGTGGTTCTTTCCTGTATCATTTTTTCCCATTCTTTAGTGGATTATCTCCACCAGTAAATAAAATCTGTTATTATTTTTATTTTAAAAAATAATAAAATTCGACAGTAAGGAAACAACCCAATTAAAAATGGACAAGAGTCCTGAACAGACATCTCACCAAAGAGATAAACAACTGGCGAATAAGCATATGAGAAGATGTTCCCCATCATATGTCATCAGGGAAATAAAAAATTATAAGAATAGAATTCAAAATTTCACAGCAAAATTGAGCAAAATGTACAGAGAGTTCCCATAGAGCATTTGCCCCACATACGCACAGCCTCCCGCATTCTCAACATCTCTCATCAGAGTCGTACATTTATTACAATTTATGAACATACGCTGACACATTGTTATCACCTGAAGTGCCAGTTTGCATTAGAGTTCACTCTTGGTATTAATGCATTCTATGAGTTTTGACAAATGTATGATGACATGTATCCACCATGATAGTATCATACAGAGTAGATTCATTGCTTCAGAAATCTATCCTGATCTCCCCTCTACCCCAGTCCTTGGCAACCACTGATCATTTTACTGTCCCCATAGTTTTGCCTTTTCCAGAATGTCATATAGTTAGAATCATGCAGTATGTAGGCTTTTCAGATTAACTTCTTTCACTTGGTAATATGCATTTAAGGTATCTCCATGTTTTTTCATAGCTTGAAAGTTTAGTTTGTTTAGCACTGAGCAATATTTCATTCTCTGGTCACATCACGGTTTATTTACCTATGGAAGGACTTCTTGGTTGTTTTCAAGTTTGGGCAATTATAAATAAAGCTGCTATAAACATCTATGTGAAGGTTTTTGTGTGGACATAAGTTTTCAATTTCTTTGACTAAATGCAAAGGAGCTGCCTGATTGCTGGATCATACGGTGATAGTGTGTTTAGTTTTGTAAGAAACTGCCAAACTGTCTTCCAAAGTGACTATACCATTTTGCATTCATACTATCAGTAAATAAGAATTCCTATTGTTTCACATTCTCACCAGAATTTGGTATTGTCTGTCTGAATTTTGGTCATTCTAATATTAATACATGTGTAGTGGTAGCTCACTGCTGGTTTACAAATAATTTGCATTTCCCTTATGATATATAGCAGGGAGCATCTTTGCATATTCTTATCTCTCATTTTTATATCTTATTTGGTGTGTTGCCTGGTTTTTGGCCTATTTGTTAAATTGGGTTGTTTCTTTTCTTATTGTTAAGTTTTAAGAATTCTTTGTACATTTTAAATAAGAGTCTTCTATCAGAAATGTCTTTTGCAAATATTTTTTCCAATCTGCAGCTTGTCTTTTTATTCTGTTGACAGCATCGTCTGCCAGGCAGTAATTTGTAATTTTAAAGAAACTCAGCTTATCAATTCTTTCTTTCATGGATCATGCCTTTGGATTTCTAAAAAGACTATCCAGATTTTTCTCTTATGTTAGCTTTTAGGACTTTTAGGAGTTGTATAGTTATAATCACTTTTAAGATCATTCTTTTGGGTTGTATATTTATACTATCACATTGTCTATTTTCATATTCAATGGTTTATACTTAGTATCTATCTTTTACTTAGTTGCATTGGCTGGTGTTTCCAAGTCAATATTGTGCAATAATGTTAAGAGTGGCCCCAATTTTTTTTAAGGGATAGGATCTTTCCCTGTCCCCAGGCTGAAGTGTAGTGGTGCAATCATCGTTCACTGGAGCCTTGAAATCCCAGGCTCAAGTGATACTCCTACCTCAACCTCCCGAGTAGCTAGGCCTACAAGCAAATTTTAAAATTTTCTGTAGAGACAAGGTCTTGCTATGTTGCTCAGGCTGTTCTCGGACTTCTAGCCTCAGCAATCCTCCTGCCTCAGCCTCCCAAAGTGCTAGGATTATAGATATGGGCCACCACGCCCAGCCTCTTCCTTTTAGTAGGAATGTTTGCAGTGTCCCCAGTGGCAGAGGTGATACCAATTTAGATAGTGTTTTTATTATTTCTCTTTTATAGATAACCTGAAGCTATGTTTTAAGTTTGCTCTTTCAACTAAGAAATGATAAATAGAGAGGAATTTTCTTTCTCCACTCAGACTTTTCCATCTTTACATCCATTTCTGACTAGATTGCATTTTGAACAGTGAATGATTTTTATGAAATGTCTAACCCCTTAGTAGATGTTTATGGCATCTACTGAGGTTTATTGTAAACCTTAAAATGTGATCAACTTTTATAAATGGCCCCTGGATCCCTGAAAATAAATTTATTCTCTATTCTCGTATCTATTATATTCACGTGAATTGGTTCACTATTACTCTTTTCTTATTATTTACTTTTAATCAGTTTGAATTATTTTGAACTGAAAGAAATATTAGTCTTACTACTGTCTTATTTCTACAAATGTTTCCTTGTTTTTTCTATCAATCTTATACTCTGAATTTTGTTCCTATAAATTTTGTTTCATAAAGATTTATGACACAGAGATCTTCATTTCTCCCTTCTTTTTCATGTTTAATGCTTTATGCCTTGAATTGAACATTTTGATATTAACATTTGACTCTTGCTTGATCTGCACCCAATTTTAACTTTCACTTTTTTTATTTGGAAATTTGCCTTTTGATAATCAATTTTACAACCTTTATATGTATTAATACAAATGTGATTTATTTAGTTCCATTATTTCAGTCTCTGTCTCCTCTCTTAAATGCCTTCTTAATGTCTTCTTTATCTTGAAAATATTGCTAATGGTATTAATAAAATGAATTATTTTTATTATTATTTTTATTTTTGGCCTGGATTTTCACTGGATTTGAAAAACGTTTTACATTAAGAAACTCATCAGCAAATGTCTCTGTTTTCACCATTCTGTACTTTATTTTTTTTGTCCTTTAGTCTTCAGATTTGGATCTTCCTTTACTATAGAACAGAATTTCTTTATTGTCTTTTTCACTATTTTGCTGTTTTAGTTTTTCAATCCTCTACCTTTAAGAACATCAAATACATCAAACATGAATATGTTCAATCTCATTTGCCTTTCTTCTATGTCATAGCTTCCTCTTGAAAGGCAATTGTCTATTCTTTTTCCATTTGGTTTTGCTGAATTTTCCCAACACTTTTTACCCCCTGTATCACTAGTAATTCAGTAATAATGTCTTCCCTCCTCTTTGCTGTTTCTGATCTGCCTTGTATTTTGACTATGATTTCATGTTCCTAATTGTAGTCAGTTTATATTGAACATCTTGTTTTCTTTTGAACCCTCTGTTCTTTCATCTATATCTGTCTTCTTTGAGATTTTGTTCTAATGAGGACTTTGTTTAAAAAAAATCTTCTCTAGCAACATGGAAACATATTTGCTTGAACTATTTTGCTCTCTTATGGACTTATTCTAATTTCTATGTTGCCATCTGCCTTTCTTTGTGTTATGTTTCCTCTGTGTAAAAAGAAAATCCATATATGGCACATGTAACGTGGCTCTCGAAATATTATTTTTTGATTAGATTTTGAATCACTGAATTAGGGGCAACAGATCTAGGTCTGCTGCATGGTGAAGACGAATCTGAGGAAGGGCCACTGTAATAATTGGCTCAATAACAGTCACCAGTTCAGAAGTGTTATGCTCAAACTCTCTCTTGCCAGCTGTCTACAACCAAGACTTAGGTAGAACTGTGTACAGCCACTGCTCTGTTTACTCATATCCTATGTATTCATTCATCCACTGCATCTACAGGTCCACTTCTTATATTCCATTAAAAACATTCTCATCAGGATATTAATAACCTTTCTTTTGCTTACTCATCTCTTCTACCTCCAAAAAATTAACTTTTCTGAACCCTCTGCCTCATTTGAGATGGTTTAACATTCCTCCATTTTTGAAACTTTTCTCCAAAATTTTAAACATACTATCGTTTTGTCTTTCTATCACTCAGTAACACGTTAGTATTATCTGAAAGCTGTTCCTCCTCTTCCAATTAATTCTTGCCACAGTTCAGTTCTCATTTTTCTTTCTTTATAGCTTTGCTCATTTTCCCTTGGTAAAATTAACTCCTGGCTTATAACTTTATATAGACACTTACAAATCTTGAACGTAGTTTTCTCTATTGAACTCTTGATAGAACACATAGGCCACTAGAGAGCTAAACCTTGGTATCCTTCAAATATTGCAAGCTCACAATATCTGCATGAAACATTTAATTTTCCACACAAAATTTTATTTTTCTTTGATTGTTCCTATCTCTGTGAAAGGAAGCACAGCTTGAATTGTTCAGTGTGCAACCTAGACAATTGGGCATCATCCTGAATCCCTCCCTGTATTTTCCTTCCCATTTACTCGCCAAATCTTTTTGGTGAGTAAATTTAACCTCTATAAAATCTCTGGATTCCATACCTTTTGGTCCAGAACACTGTTTTCTCTTGCATACAACAGATAATTAACTAATCTTCCTAATTCTATTTGACCCCTTCTAATCAGATAACTGCACTTGCCATTAGTGTGATCTTTCTTTAACACAAATCTAGTTATATTATATCCCTTCATAAACTCCTTCAGGATCATTCAAACATCTCCAGGAGTAGGTCACAAATTTAAAGATGCATATAAATCTCCCATAATAAAGATACCCCTGCACACTGTTCCAAAATAATCTATTTTCATTATTCCCACCTCTTTTACTTGATGATCCAACTAAACTGAGACATTTTGCATAGCATGAATAGAACAAGGTCTGAAGACTTATCAACTGTCACTTCTTCTACTCAGAAACTCTTCTGCTTTTATTCTACCAGTTGTTCCCAAATCAGACTAATTCCTTCTTACACTTTAAGATTTGACTTTGAATGTCATCTTGATTCCTCCTATAGCAAGTCTTACCTGATCTCTTTTCACTTTATTCCCCCACCGTCTTTCCTCCCGTTGAGCTTTGTGCCCTTCCCAGAGCCTCTACACTTCCTTATTATGTTACTCTGAATTGCACACATATTTGAGAAAAATGAATTTTTTCATATTTAAAAAAAGAAAATTTATCTTTTATTGTCTTTATATTCTCAGTGACTAGCACCATTCTTGATAGCATGGAGATAAATAAATGTTTGGTTACTAAATAGAACAACTTAGAAAATAAATTAATAAATATCTACAAAATAAATCATCTTGGAAGTTCTCGGTATACAGAAAATAGCCTTGCTAGTACATTTCAATAGCCCTTCAGTATTTCCAAATATTGCAATGCAATAAAAACATCAATATTCATAGTAATGTCAGTGAGACCTCAAGAAAATCCTAAATGATGCTTGGTATTCTGGTTGGCTAATATGACTAAATGGAATGTATTTTAAAATTATTTTCATCCAAATGGAAAAAGAATTTTATTTAAAAAAATAAATAGAAGTCATTTTAGTGATATATATTATTTCCCAACAATTTCTGAAGAATAAAGCACTATTTTATCTCATGTTGACATACCTTCAGAGTCCACTGATTTCTACACTAAAGCTTACTTTTTTAAAAAATTTTGGAAAATATATTTGAGGCATGAGAACCTTAAAATGGTATTCTTGAAAATAATTAGATATTCTGATTGCTTGAATGGAGTCTAAGAAAATCCTTACTTTCTAACCAATTTCATTCTTTAGAAATATCTATCTACCTATCTCACTATATATACATATATATTTTTCTTCTATATTTTCAGAATAAAAATCATGCTTTCTCTTACTCTTACTTCACATATATTAATGTATTTTTGAGAAATTATGATGGAACCACCATTGTTTGTAGGTTAAAAAAATGATTTTTCCTGCAAAAGTGTTATTTGTACAATAATTTTCCATAATGAAATTGCTATTGGAGCATGTCTTGTCATTTATTTTTTATAGTAATAGGGATAATTTTACCTTGAGACAATATTTTCCAACAAAGTTCTTTATAAGCATGAATTTAAAAAGTTATAATATAGAAGTCACAGGTGAGAAGTCTGTAGTCCATGCAGAAGGATAGAGTAACCCATACTTATGTTTACATTCTCTTTATAGAAATGAATATGACAATTTAAAATAATTTGTGTCTTATTTGATAAATACTTGAATTTATCATAAATAGTCTTTATTGAATTTTTTCATATTTTTTTAATTTTTTATTTCAGCATATTAAGGGGGTACAAATGTTTAGGTTACATATATTGCCTTTGCCCCAGCTGAGTCAGAGCTTCAATCACATCCATTCCCCAGTTGGTGCTCACCGCACCCATTAGGTGTGAATGTACCCATCCCTTCCTCCCTGCCCACCTGCCCAACATCCTTAATACTATACATGCACATAAATGTTGATCAGTTAGTACCAATTTGATGGTGAGTACATGTGGTGCTTGTTTTCCATTCTTGTTATGCTTCACTTAGTAGAATGGGTTCCAGCTCTATCCAGGATAATACAAGAGGTGCTAGATCACCATTGATTTTTTGTGGCTAAATAGAACTCCATGATGTGTGTGTGTGTGTGTGTATACCACATTTTATTAATCCACTCATATATTGATGGGCACTTGGGTGTTTCCACATCTTTGCAAATGTGAATTGTGCTGCTATAAAAATTCTAGTGCAGAAGTCATTTTTATAGAATGCCTTTTGTTCCTTTGGGTAGATGCCCAGTAATGGGATTGCCAGATCAAATGGTAGTTCTACTTGTAGCTCTTTGAGGTATCTCCATATTGCTTTCCACAGAGGTTGTACAGTTTGCAGTCCCACCAATAGTGTATGAGTGTTCCTATCTCTCTGCATCCATGCCAACGTTTATTGTTTTAGAACTTTTTGATAAAGGCGATTGTCAC
>CAUYSK010013083.1:0-18643 GCA_963575035.1 Avahi laniger
ATAAGATATTGTACTTACTTAAACTATATATTATATTCATTTTTTCTGATTTATATATGTATATATTTTTTTTTTTTTGAGACAGAGTCTCACTCTGTTGCCCAGGCTAGAGTGAGTGCCATGGCATCAGCCTAGCTCACAGCAACCTCAAACTCCTGAGCTCAAGCGATCCTACTGCCTCAGCCTCCCAAGTAGCTGGGACTACAGGCATGCACCACCATGCCCGGCTAATTTTTTCTATATATTTTTAGCTGTCCAATTAATTTCTTTCTATTTTTTGTAGAGATGAGGTCTCGTTCTTTCTCAGGCTGGTCTCGAACTCCTGAGCTCAAACAATCCGCCCGCCTCGGCCTCCCAGAGAGCTAGGATTATAGGCGTGAGCCACCGCGCCCGGCTTGTTTTAAAAATTTAAATCAGAATATACATTCTGGCTTCAAGTCTTCAGTAGTCCCCTAAATGCTACTGGATACCATCTGTTCTTTTTAACAAGTCTCTTTGTTCTGTCACTTGCTTCTCCTTAGTCTTTCTCCTTCTGCTCCTTCCGCGTCCTCTGTGAGTCAGCATCGTAGACAGCACCACACTGTTTTCCCAGCTCTGTTCTTGCTGCCTCTTGTCTCCCCAACTTTTACGGCTAACTCTTATTTATTTGTTTCTAAGGCGTAGTCACTTGTTTCTAGGTCTCTTCCTTTTGCTCCCATAGTGTCCTGTGCATGTGTAGCTCTAGTATTATGTCTATTATGCATTTAAATGATCTGTTTGTTTCACTTTTCTTTACTGTATTCTGAGGTCCTAGAGGACATGAGTTTTTAAAAATTTGTATTGGTAACCTAAGCACCTAGCTAAGTACACAGTGCTCAACTCATTTATAGATAGTTTCTATTTTAAGTAGGAACACAGCTGTCCATCCTTTTTCCCAAACTAGAAACATGGATGTTTTCCTATTTTCTCTCTCTGTCACATCTAGCCAGTTTCAAAGTCCTTAATTTTGCTTTTATTCAGGGATTTGTGTTTGCATGCTTTTGTTCACGTTTGTTCATTCCTTCATTCATTCCTCCAACAAATTTCATTAACTGCTACTATGTGCTAGATAGTGTACTAGTTATACTGCCTGCTGAATACTGCATTAAATTTATATATTAATTTTTAGAGAATTAATATGCTTATAAAACTTAGTTTTTTCATTTAGGAACAAATGTTTGTTAAGTTTCATTTTAGGTACCCAAGGAAAGTTTTACAGATATTCTCATTTGATTTTGTACATTTCTTTTAAGGCTTATTTGTAAATGTTTAACAGTTCTTTTCCTATTATGAATAAGATTTTTTCTGTTATATTTTCTAATTTGTTCTCATGTATGGGAAGTGGATTAGATGATCATGTATCTGGCCAATTTATTAATCTCTCAGTAGCTTTCATGGACTTGGGTTTTTAACTATTGGTTATTTCAAATGACAGGGTTTTTTTCCTTCTTTGTATTTGTAAGTTTAATTTATTTTCCATATCTTAGTACATTGGTTAGGGCCTCCAATACAATGTTGAGTAAAAGCAATGATAGTTGGCATCTTAGTATTATTCTTGACTTTAATGAAAGTGCTTCTCATCTGTCTTGTTAACTATGAATGTTTAAATATTAATAATTTTAAAATGTGAAATTTTAAAATAGGAAGCATCACCTATTCCTAACTTGCTAAGAGCTTTATCCTCAATCTGTGTTGAATTTTATCAAATGCTTTCTTGGTGTCTGTAGAGGTGATCATATTAATCTATAAATCTAAAGAATTACAGAATGAGATTTCCTAAATATAGATTTTATTAACATCACATCTTTTCCCTGATTTATTTAATGTAGCACTGGATTTGATTGCTAATGTTTTATAAAGGATATTTTTGTCTATAATTGTAAGTGAAATATGTTTATAATGTTCTTTCATTTAATTCTTCCCTGCTTTTGTTTCAGAATTATGCTAGTCTTACAAGACTCTGCTGAAGGCTGAAGTATTTCAGTTTTTTTTTCAGTTGAAAAAACTTTAAATTTGAGCTGTTTAAACAATAAGAATTAGTTGTTTTTCAATATTTAGTAGAATTTGTTCTCAAACATGATTTAGAAAATGACTGTTTCTTGGTATCTTTATTTCCTCAAGTTCTAGTCAAGTATCAGGTGTAAAGTAAGACCTTCTTTAATACTTGCTGAATAAATATTCTCTAGACAGGGTTCTAAGAATTACTATATAGAATTGTTATTTATTTTTTTGTCAGAGAAGCATTGCTGTGGCTAATTCACTAGGATATGGAATTAGTCTGTAGGAGAAATAAATGGGTATCTGTCTGCATGGATAGATTTTCTGCGTAGAAAAATATTGTTTGGAGGTAGTCTAAATTTGAAGCTAACAGGCTGGGCATGGTGGCTCATGCCTGTATTCTTAGCCTCTGGGAGGCGAAGCGAGAGGATCGCTTGAGCTAAGGAGCTTGAGACCAGCCTGAGCAAGAGTGACACCCCCGTCTGTACTAAAAATAGAAAAAATTAGCGGAGCACAATGGCATGCGCCTGTAGTCCCAGGTGCTCAGGAGGCTGAAGCAGGAGGATCCCTTGAGCCCAGGAATTTGAGGTTGCTGTGAGCTAGACTGATGCCACAGCACTCTAGCCTGAGCAACAGAGCAAGACTTTTGTCTGAAAAAAATAAATAAATAAATTTGAAGCTAACAGTTTTAGGAAAACAGTATAATTTGCATTATTGAATAAAAGTACTTGCATAACTACCATGTATAAAAAGACCACAGATAACCATTTTTACAAATTGTATTCGTGTTTTGAGTTATTTTTACCATTTTCTCTTTTAAAACGTATTCTGTGATTTAGACTCACTAAAATTAGTTTATAGGCAAATACTGTTTTTGGAAGTTGAAGTACTTTAATTTGTTTCCATTCACTTTCCTCTTTTTTCATTTGATATTTTTAAGCATTCATAAAACTCTGGAGACACTACAGAAGTAATTGAACATCTGGATATAACTCTAGGATTTATATGATAAAGCAGCGTTTCTGAACCAGGGACAGTTTTGCTCCCAGGAGGCATTTGGTAACATCCAGAGACTTTCTGGTCATCATCATGGAGGTGGCTGTGCACATGCAAGCGTGTGTGGCACTGTCCTCTAGTGGGTAGTGGCCAGGGAAGCTGGTGGCTATCCCTTCGTGCACAGGATAGCCCTCAGAGCAAAGGTGATCGGTCTCAAAACACCAGTTGAGCCAAGCTTGAGAAACTCTGTTATAAAAGGAAGTTAGATAAACAAATACGAATACATAATATAAACGGGTGTTCTCAGATGTGTGCTTTTTTCCTTCAGAAACTGAAATTCTGTGTAAGTTAATACAGTTTACAGTGTCCTTACGGAAAGGATATGAAGTGTTTGCTCTTGACTGACATCTAGTGAGACATTTAAAAATAAAAATAAAGCTGTAGTTTAAGATTAAATATGTAAATCAGAATTACTGCTAATTTTTTTCCCCACTGTTAGAAAATTCACAAATAAGGAAACTAGGAAGCAATTAAACAATTTCTTTATAGCCACTGAGAAATTATATTTGAGCTATTATAATGATTTGTTTATAGCCACTGAAAAATACTACTTAAGAATTTACTTCCTGAAGAAATAGAATATAGTAAATTCTTAGCATAAGTATTATTTCCCTTTTATGTTTCACTTATATTCCTCATTTTAATATTAGAGCTTAGCATATAAAATCTTTCTTTTGATAGTTTTATGAATAAAAGCTCAACCACTCATGTGTGAGACTTTTATATTTAAAAAAATGCCTAAAATCGTAGAATTTGAGAGCCAAAGAACACCTTGGTGGTTTAGTCCAGTTTCCTCATTTATAGAGATTAAAAATTTCAGTTTCAGAGAGACAGAGTGATCTTCTTCAATGTATACAACTATGTATATAGTTCAAGTACAGATCTTGAACTAGAACCCACAACTCTTGCTTCTTGTCAAGTGTTCTTTCAAGTAAAGGACAGTATTAAACATTTGAATTCTATTTGAAATTTTTGAGTTATTTTTCAATCAAACTATAAATATTAAAACTGTTAAATCATTATTTCTTTAATATATACACTTGTATAAATGTTTTAAAATAGTATATATGTTTATAAATTATCCTGTTTAATTTTAACTTAAAACTGTTATGCCAGTTTAAACATGAAATTTTAAAATTTTTATTTCACAGGCAACTACACCTCCAAATCAAGGGAGGCCAGATTCTCCAGTCTATGCTAATCTGCAGGAACTGAAAATATCCCAGTCTGCTCTGCCCCCGCTTCCTGGGAGCCCAGCAATTCAGATTAATGGAGAATGGGAAACTCATAAAGACAGTTCAGGGCGTTGTTACTACTATAACAGAGGAACACAGGAAAGAACTTGGAAACCACCTCGCTGGGCTCGGGATGCAAGTGTAAGCAAAGATTTCCAAAGTTCGGGAGATTTCCAGAGTTCGGGAGATCAAGAGGTATGAGTAGTTAAGGAATCAACCTGTGAGTTACCAAATTTTCTCTTTTCATTATTCATAAGCAAAAGAGGTGACTAGGTTTATTGCTTGGTATCGGCGTGGTAGAATACTTGAATCTCTAAGATACTAAAAGTTCTTTCTAAGCTTTATTATACTATTGCTAGCTACTAATTCCTAATAAAGCACAGTAGCTAACTTGCAGTGTGCTCATTAGTTCCAGAACTGGATTCAAGTTGTCTAGTGCCAGTGTGTTTCCTTATGGATTAGAAGATACTAATTCCATTATTGTTATTGCACAAACCAGTGGCATCTTTTAGAGAAAGAAGGAAAGAAAATATATGATGTGACCTAGCCAAATAAATGGAAACAAAATCATTCAACTAATTAAAGGAGATACTTTTCTCTATTGGCTTAGTATGGCTACCAAGCTCCTTCTCAGTTTTTCTCTCTGTCAGTCAGACATATAAGATCAATTTTTTATTTATACGTAAGGGAAATAATTATAATTCCTTTGCTACAATTGTATCATTCTGTAAATCTTACAATTCACTTTAAAATCGTTATTTTTGGGCTGGGCAAGGTGGCCCATGCCTATTATCCTAGCACTCTGGGAGGCCAAGGTGGGAGTATCGCTTGTGGTCGGGAGTTCGAGACCAGCCTGAGCAAGAGTGAGACCCCATCTCTACTAAAAAAAGAAAAATTAGCTAGACATGGTGGTGCACCCCTGTAGTCCCAGCTACTCGGGAGGCTGAGGCAGGAGGATTCCTTGAGCGCAGGAGTTTGAGGTTGCAGTGAGCTACAATGATGCCACTGTACTATAGCCAGGGCAATAGAGGGAGACTGCCTTTCAAAAAAAAAAACCCAAGTGAACCCAAGTGTTCACTCTTTTATCTTATTGTCTCTGACAAGTATTAATATTATTTCCCCCCCAACCCCCGCCTGGTTTCACCTTCCTCCATACCTCTTGCAAGGTGGTACAGTGAATTGGCCAGCTATAGCTTGAGAAACACTCATCTCAGTAGTCTGGAGAGGCCTTGGGGCTATTTAGATGTGCAGGAGAAGTTATGCGAGATTGATGGAAGGGAGTGATCTGCTGTTGCTAGACGGGAGGCTCTCCACCTGCATAGGACACGCTGCTTTTATAGAAAGCAGCTATCTTGTACAAAATAAAAGCAGAGCTCCAGGTAGATAGGAGCTAGAAAAATCAGGTAACACATCCTGTGTTTAGCAGACCGTAAAAGTTTTTGTAGCTAATAACCCCTGCCCCCTTCTTATTCTATTTTTCAGTTGGTTATTTACAGCTTTGGTTAGGTAGTTACTTGTACTTTTAGTGTTCAAGTGAGAACCAAAAATAGAGAAATTGTTCATGTTTAACTATAATAAGAAAGGAAAATTTTATTCAAATTGTACATATAGAAGATTTGAAAATAAACTATCCTGTGTCAATAATAAAGTCTTATAATTTGGGAGAATTAAGAAAAAGACTAAATTATAGACTAACTTAAAGGAATTTAAAGTATACACAGGAACTTTTAACATGTTTCTTAGCTTTCTATTTTAATAAATAGACAAGAGTGATTTGTACGTATGCCTTAGCTTACACTACTAGTCTCTGCAAAAATTGTATAAAAACAAATATTTCTGAAGTGGCTGGAGCACATCTTCCAGTAACTTCTTGAGAAAAGTTGTGTATGGGAAGTAAAGTTGAGACTGTGTGTGCGCAAAAGTATCTGTAGTCTTCTCTTACATTTCATTGCGAGCATGCAGGATATAGAATTCTAGGTTTGCAATAATTTTCTTGCCTTGCAAGGCATTTTGAACTTCCATTTAATGGTGATCTGTGGCAGCTGCTTGTTGGCGAGTCTCCAGTGTTAAAACCTTTAGGTCTTTTCAGTCTCCATACAAGTCTTTATTAGATTGTCTTCCTAGAAGTAAGGGCTGCCCAGGTCTTGATGTTGGCATTCAGTTTGCATATGGTCCCTCACAATCCCATGTTTCTGTTGATACCCATGTCTCAATTGTGTCTGTTGTCCCCCAACTCAGAATCTTCCTGTTGTTCCTTCTTCAGAGGGAATAAGTCCCCATATTTCTGCTAATAGTCAGCCATGAAGAAGAGTATTCTGGTGATTTTAGTCCTCCTTAATTAGTATCTCTGCCTTCACCCCCCAGTTCCAGAGGTATCTGATACCATCAGTTCCTGGGCCATTTGCAGATTCTGCTCTGTAAACTTGCTGGGATTCATCCCCCCTTACTTTCCCCCTGCCCCACACCAGCTGAGATTCTGCTTTCTTCTGTGCGCATAAGTCAATTTTTTATTCATCTTCTTGACTGTTTCTCTCTTTGTGTTCTTCCTGTTCTTGTAAGTTTACATCTTTTTAAGCATATTTCACTTCTGTTATTTTAGTGGGATTTGAAAGAGAGCAAGTGTTCACTCTTCTATCTTAAGTCGGAAGCTTATTGTTTTAGTGGTTCCGCTAGAGCAGTGGTGTTTAACTGGTGGTGATTTTGCCTTCCAGGGACATTGGCAAAGTGTGAAGACTTTTTGATTGTCACAGCGGGAGAAGTGCTACTGACATCTAGCGGGTAGAGGCCAGAGATGCTGCTGAACGTCCAACCGTGCACAAGCTCTCCACAACAAAGCATGATCTGGCCCTAAATGTCCACAATGTGCTCTCAAGAGACACTGCCTTAGGAATTTTTTTTTCTTTTTTTTTTTTTCAAATTTTTTAGAGGCAGAGTCTCATTGTGTTCTCAGGTTGGATTGCAGTGGCTTTTTATAGGCATAATCACAGCACATTATGTCCTGAAACTTCTGAGCTCAAGAGATCCTCCTGCCTCAGCCTCCTGAGTAGCTGAGACTACAGCTGTACAGCCCTACGCCCGACTTTAGCGTGCATAGTCAGTCTATGCAAAGCCTAAGGTTAATCAGTATCCTCTTGCTTCTTAGAGCCACTCAAGAGCTGTATGTGCTGTTGTGCTATTGTTGCCATAGATTTATTTCTGTTTTCAGCCTCCTTGTGTTGTACATGACTCTGAAAATTAATCCTCATTTTACCACCACCTTTTCTCACATTTCCTTCTGTCTTGCGTACATGCTTTTAAATTCCCTCTTAAGAATCTGTTAACAAATCTTAGATTTTATTTGTCTGAAAATTTATTTATTTTGCTTTTATTTTTGAAGAATATTTTAAATGGGTGTACAGTCCTAAGGTAACTGTTTTTTTCCTAGTTTATTGAAGATTTTATTCTCATTTTCTGGCTTTCATTGTTGATGCTGAAAATTCAGATGTCATTCTGATTGTCTTTAACGATAATTTCTCTCTTCTTGTTGGCAACTTTTGAGATCTTGTGTTTGTACTTCCACTATGATGTGACTGGGTGAAGATATCTTTTTTATTTCCTGCCAGGGTTTTGTTGGGACTCCTAAATTTGAGGAGTCCTGTCTTTGATCAGGTCTAGAAAATTCTTAGCTGTTATCTGTATATAGACCCTGTCCCATTTTCTCTTTCCTCTTATTCTAGAACTTCGATGAGATGAATATTTAATCTCACTCTGTTCATCTATGTCTCTCTGTGCATCATTCTAAATATTTCAAGATCTAACTTCTGTTCATTATTTTTGTCTACATCTTCATTTGATGTTAAACCAATCCTTGACTTTTTTTTTTTTTTTTTGAGACAGAGTTTCACTGTGTTGCCTGGGCTAGAGTGCCGTGGCGTCAGCCTAGCTCATAGCAACCTCAGACTCCTGGGCTCAACCAATCCTTCTGCCTCAGCTTCCTGAGTAGCTGGGACTACAGGCATGCGCCACCATGCCTGGCTAATTTTTTTCTATATATTTTTAGTTGTCCAATTAATTTCTTTCTAATTTTTAGTAGAGACGGGGTCTCGCTCTTGCTCAGGCTGGTCTTGAACTCCTGAGCTCAAACAATCCACCTGCCTCGGCCTCCCAGAGAGCTAGGATTACAGGCGTGAGCCATCGCGCCCGGCCCAATCCTTGACTTTTAAAGTGTTATTTTATTTGTTTGGAGAATTTCCCCCATATTATTACTTTGAAAAGTTTTAAAACTACAAAAAGGTTGAAAGAATAGTATAATGAACATTAATAAACTGTACAACCTTCATTTAGATTTACCAATTATTAAAATTCTACCACTTTGCTTTCTCTATCCCTCCCTTCACACACACACACACACACACACACACACACACACACACACACGTGTACATAATTTTCTTAACCATTTGAGGCATAAAATAAAAACATTTTATTTCTTAAGTATAAGAATTTTTTTTCCATCAAAACCACAATACATTTATCACACCCAAGAAATTTAATATTGGCATACTCTTTTATACATTGTTGAAAGTCAGTGTTCCTCAGTTGTCAAGTAATATCCTTAATGGCTTTTTTTCCCCCTACAACAAAGGATTCAGTAAAGAATCATGTTGCATTTATTTGTTACATCTCTCTTTAGTCTTATTTTATATTTTGTTTTTGTTAATTCTAGTATATAAAGTTTTTAAGAGTGATTAATTATTGTTTTTCTGCTAACTGATGGTGTTTTGTTTTTCCTCTTTTATATGTGTGTATGTATATTCTAATGTGAGATTATAGTTCTTAGAAATCCATATGTAGGCAGTCTTTAATGTTCAAGTCGGAAGTGGGTTTCTTCAGAGAGGATTTGCTTTTGCTTCTGCCAGGTCCCTGGCGAAACTATTAATAATATCCTGTGAATATTTCAAACTAAATCTTTAGCTTTAGTTTTTATGGGCCACCTCGGTAGTAGTAAGTTGGATTGTGTGAACCCTGGCTGGTGGCTGAGGATTGCCCTGATTTCCCCTGATTATTGGGGAAGATTCTTGTGATTTTCCTGGTGTGGAACAAAGGGGCAAGATTTGTTTATGGTTCACTCATAATCTGTGAAGAGCCTGGCTCTGTGTTGTGGGTGTCCGTTTAGCCTCCTTGCCTTTGGTAGTCCTGAGTCCAGTTCTATAACACTTCTTCATGCCCTTGAAAACTAACCTTTTAGTTTGAGGTCTGGCAAATGCCTTTAAGGAGAAAGCTGGCCTTTTTATTCTACCTAACTCTCTGGATTCTTGTTTCTACTTAGTTTCTGAGTATTTCTTAACAAACCTTTTTTTTTTTCTCATTTATGGTTTTTTAAAACAATTTTTATGTAATATTTTTTAGCTGTTTTCATCCAGATGATCAATTAGGGAAACTCCCTGCCATTCCCCTGTAAATGGAATGTCTACTGTAGCCCCTCCTGCTGCTACTAGGGTACATTTGTAGCAGAATAGACCCCAGAGTTACAGAGCCAGTGACCCTCCCTAATGGGGTTATCTAGTATAGAACAGTGAACCTTTGGAGAAAGCTTGCCAAAAATCATCTTCATTTTTGTTTAATGGCCGTTAAACAGCTCTTTTTTAGCAGTAGACATCAAGATTTTAAAGCTATTCCTGGTTCTTTAGTGTAATAAAACATATCAAGATACTGGAGGTTACTTTTCATGGCAGAAGAGACCATCTTGCTTACTTCACTGATTTAGTGATTTAGATTATTCCTTAAATTAATTTTACTGATTAGATTGCCTTTTTTCTTTCTAAAGATTTCATTGCCCTTTTCTCATACATGAGCTTACATTTTAAGTTGTCTTAAATAAAAATAAATTCTTGATTTTTAAATTTGGTGTTTAATTTTTTAATTATGTTACAAAACATAATACAGTTCACTTTATGCAGTGCTTCTGCAAAGTTGCCTGTTTTTGTGAACGTATTATTAGGCTGTTTATGTCTCTAACTACAGTGTTGAGCATCTGCCCATCTTAGCGTTTCAGGCCAAATGATGGTGATAGAAAATACAGGCTGAATAAGATTTAATTGTAGAAACTATTTTACTGGTGATAGGAAGGGTCATTTGCACATGAGTATTAACCTAATAGTTCTTGAATGAAGTTTAAGTGCAGTAAGCAAATAGCTACTTAGTCACATTAATTATAGTGCCTCTTGTTTGTTAAGAGGCATAAAAAATTGTTAAATTTTCTCAGTCTTCTGATTTGCTTTCTCTTATACATCTGGAGTTTATCATGTATACTTATATTATTTCCATACTGAATTTCTGATTTTTCTCTGTAGTATATTTGAATGTTCTCAATATTAGTTTTTTCTTGTTTTGAAGTTTAGTTTCCAACAGTTATAATAAGCATTTGTTTGAGTGAGTTAGGAAACCTTGCCAATAAATTGGAACACAAAATGTAGTGTCACAAAACTAATGTCTTTTCTCTCCCTTCTCCTCCCACACAATTAAAAAAATAGTTCCAGATATATTTATTGAGCACTCTTGTTTGCCATGCATTTGGCCAGGTGCTCGTGACACACAGAAGAGAGTTTCCAAGGAGCTCAGTCTAAGGAAGATCCCTTATCCCCTCCTTTGTTTACACATAGACATGTATATGCTTACTGACTCGTCATTTTTTAACTCGATTTGAGTTCAAAAGCAGCATGAAATAGCATTTTGTCTCTCCTTAGTCTGAAAACATTGTTTTCAATTTTATTATGGTAAATTTTTCCAGGGTTGCACTAACGGATAAAATAATGACTATTAATTTTACCTCACCACTTACAATGTACCATTTAAAGACATCAGTTTATTTTGAAATTAAATATTCAAATATATTCAAGATATCTTAATACTTATAGTCAAGTAAAATCAATTTCTTAGATTTTCAACTGCTGTGTATTTATACTCAAAGAAGAAAAATCCTTGTTTCTGACTATTTATAGCTGCTTTCATCAGAAGAAAACTACCACAGCATTTGTTACAGCCAGTCAGATAGTCAGTGTGGTTCTCCTCCAAGGGGTTGGTCAGAAGAGTTGGATGAACGTGGGCATACCTTGTATACCAGTGACTATACTAATGAAAAGGTACATTCTTTTTTTCTCATCTAGTGTTTCTTGGCAGAATTCTCTCATAAAATAGTTGTGAACTGAAGTTTTAGTAGTATTAAAAAGTCATGGAAATATTCCTCATTGTAATTTTATAATCATCCCAGTTCACAACATGGAAACTCAGTATAACTACTAATTCATGGTTTTAAACTGCTTACAGGGATAGTGATTTTTGTGGTATTGATACCCATTTAAGACAGACCTTTTAAGAGTAGACCTGTTGAGTGTCATTTTGTTTAGATTTCTTCAATAAGTATATTTCTTCATATTTTTCTTGGCAAAGAGTTTTTTGGAAATAGTTTTCTCAACATGCCATGATTGTCCACTGCCTGACTGCGTATAACTCCTTTTTCTGTTATAATCAAATTTGTATAAAACAAAAACCATGAATCTAGTATTTTATGATTAATTAGCTTGGAAATGAATGTTGAAATTTTATGTGTGTATTACATCTGGTATAGTTGGAGAAAGTAACTGATTGCTTATGTTAGTTTAGAGAATAGACCCTTGGGAATAAACAGGGATAGACTTTTACCCCTCCTTCCTTCCTCAGCTTTTTGACATAAGTGCATAAGGAAACAGTAGTTTTCCTTTATTTTGTTATCTAGATCGTATGTTTGTATTAGCAATATTTAGTCCTTTTTCCCCCTCATATTCCCTTTATTATATTTCATGAAGTTCTGTTGTTACTGCTGTTTAAATTTTATTGTGTTGTCTAACAGGTAATTCCTAAGGGTTTGCATGAAATGGGGCTTAAATTGTTTAGTTTTATACTGAATGATTGAGAAACAATTCCCTTTTGTTAATTTCTCCAACTTGTTTTCAAGATGGGGGTGTGTACCTGTGTTCCACTGCATGCTTACATCTGTGTATCTTTGTGTTATATGTTTCTTACTGTTAAGTGATGCTTCAACCACTAGCCAGAAATTGGAGGAAAGAGAGAGAAAATAAATTGATAATAAATTAATATTGAGTATATTTATTCTTACCGAACCTACTAGTATAGGTTTATTTGAATTTTTTGCAACGTTTGATACAATTCATAAGAATTAAATTTAATATCTCTAATTGTAGCAGCTTAAACTCACTTTTATATAAATTTTAAAAGAACCACCTGTTCTATTTTCATAGTGGCTCAAGCATGTTGACGATCAAGGTAGACAATATTACTACAGTGCAGATGGATCTCGGTCGGAATGGGAATTGCCAAAGGTAATAAACCTTACCGCTGAATTTCTGTTTAAAATAATAGATGAAGTAATATATGAAGATGATTTCAGCAGATTTATTTTTAAATTTTAATTAAACTTTTGAAAAGCAGCAAGACTAGTTTTCTCAGAATTCACTGAAAGTCCTGTGAGTGGCTAAATGTTTCTAAGATGTACAGTGATCAGCACTGTGTGATAACTGACTATTCCCATTCAGAAATGCTTTTGGTTTAACTTGAAATTGGTCTTTCATTATTCCCAGAAATAAGACTTCCCTTCAGTGCCAGTAATGCCATCTTATATCTGGTTATCTTGAATATATTGAGTTTTCTATACGAAGTTCGTCTTATGTGTAATCTTTTTTTTTTAAGAGAAAAAAGTTATGTGATATTTATCATCTATGTAAATATGTGTTAACGACTGAGTTGCCCATTGGCTGAGATAGGCAGCATGTGGCCATAATATGGCCTAGGACTTAGCTGGACGTCTCTTTTCCAGACAAGTACACCAGGGCAGAGTTTACCTAAGGCAGTGGGTTTCAAAGTGGTCATATACATGTCCTTGTTGGTACTTGAGATAATTTTAAGTGATATCTGGGCAAACATTTAAATTTTAATTGGTATATTATTTTAAGGTTTAGAAAACAACTATAATTAGACAAATCTGTGGTTAATTATTACATATACTTTAGTTTTTAAAGAAATTTGTCTTTTTCCCCAAGTAAGTCAATTTAAAGAAAAATATTAATAGCATAAATGATACATGGATATAGACAAAAATCACTAGGTGGTACTAAACTTATTGAAGGTTGAGAAACACTAATCTGGTAAACTAGTGCTTTGTTAATAGTAGTTTCTTCTTTATGTGAATGCTATCTGGCCTTAATTATTTTGTGAAATTATAGGCCTTGATACTAGTTAGGATAAGATATGCAGCCTGTAATTAATTGATTTTTTTTTTTTTTTTTTTTTTTTTTGGGAGAAAGAGTCTCACTGTGTTGCCCGGGCTAGAGTGCCATGGCATCAGCCTAGCTCACAGCAACCTCAAACTCCAAAGCAATCCTTCTGCCTCAGCCTCCCAAGTAACTGGGACTACAAGCATGTGCCACCATGCCCGGCTAATTTTTTCTATATATTTTTAGTTGTCCGATTAATTTCTTTCTATTTTTAATAGAGACGGGGTCTCGCTCTTGCTCAGGCTGGTCTCGAAATCCTGAGCTCAATCTGCCTACCTCGCCTCCCAGAGTGCTAGGATTACAGGCGTGAGCCACCGCGCCCGGCCATAACTAATCGATTTTTAAGAACACCCTTGTGAGTCTGAGTTCAGCCAGTAGCAGAAGAGGTCCATTATAACTCTGACAACTTTTAACATTTTGTGATCTCATGCAACAAAGTAGAGTGGCTATAATGGAAGCTTGGTGGGTATAGGAGTTCAGAGGTGGATAAGGAAAATATTGGTTCTTTTGATTGACCTGGCTATCAAGTATAGCCCCAGAATTTTTTCTGTAGTTAAAAAAAAAAACCCTTGTCAAATCTTCAAATAAGCAGTTTTTGATCCTTTTCACACATTTTATATAGGTACATTCTCTTTTGCTCAGCTCAGCAGAAAAACTATTGCATATTTTTAATGATTTTGTTTAAATTAATAACTTTCTAAATTAGAAGTCATTAAAATCTACATTTATACAGTTGTTTTTAAGAATACTATTTTCAGCTTAACATATTAATATTAACATATTAATATTAATTAGTGAAGATAGTTTTTATATTTTAATTACAAAAGCTCTCATGAAGATTTATGAAGATATTATTACATGTTTTTACTTCATTAATCATGAATACCGTGAATGAAGAAAGTTCCAAATAAAAGTATATCTAGAAGTGCCACAAATCATTCCTCATATATTTCAGCATTGAGCTTTTATCTCATCATTCTTTAAAATTATGAAATACAATTCAATAAAACATTTGTGAATTTTTTCATTTTCATCATTATTAATTTGTACTTTTAGCATCTGATTCTGAAGATAAAATCATATTTACCCTTTAAAACTTTGAGGTTGTGCTAAACACTCAGAACCCTGTAATATTCTTGTTTTAAGAACCATAGCACAGCAATTGGTTAATACTCTAACAATTTTTTTTAGTTGAATTTTATAAAAAGTTGAATATGAAATGATACAACATTATACTTTTCAAATTTAATTGTCTCTCAATAAAACTTTTAAGTGGTAAAATAATATCTCAAGCTTAATAGAACCGTTACAATTTTTAGAGGGAAAGAGGTATACATAATAAGATTAACAAGTTTTTTGTAAATGTACTGGGAAGAAGTTATAGAATACCTCAGATATTGCTTTTCAAAATCAGTACCATTTATAAAAAATAATTTTATCATATTTAGTGATTAATTTGAAAAGAATAATTTTATGGATCATGATGGCCAAAATATGTAATAACTTATGTGCTGGGATAAGAGTATATTTTGGTGATATAATTATTCAGTGTTGAAAACTATATAGTAATGATTGGTTCTATTAGCCTTATAAATACAAGATCTGATTTTTGACTCGAAGAAACCAGAAAAAAAATCTGCTGAAAGTTTAGTTTACTGAAAATGATTTAGGTTATAGAACATGAATATTTTATTAACAAAATTAAATAATTGAACCATATGATATTAAACTTTTTATTATACTTGACAGATTTGAAATGCAGCTCCTGCCAGCACCTCAGATATCAAAGGTGTATTGAGATATAGAGGAATCTTATGTACTGTATCCTCTTCCGTAGTGCTGATTCCCTGGAGTCATGAGATCAATCACAAGGCTTGTTTTGAGTGATTTGTCCCAGGTCAGAGTCTTAGAAGGGAGAGGCTCCCAAGATGACCTCATGTCAGGAGCAGGTTAGAGCCTTTACTTTACTGGTGGCTAAACATTCCTATTGGGTTTCTTATGAACTCCTTTACTTCCCTTGGTTAGAAGAACTCTAGGCTCATCTTCTACTTACTTCCGGAGATGGCTTGAGTGAAAGAAAGAGCGGCAAGGGACTGAATTATATCAGGGAGTATTCTACAGCAGTGAAATACTCAGAGAGTATTCCACAGCAGTGAAAATGAGCACTGATTATGACCAGCGTTGAACCCTCAGTTGTGTGGTATTATTTCATTTTCTGCTACCATTTGCCACTTAGGATAAAATATGGGAAGGTCTTGGCAGTTTCTTGAATGAAGCACTGTCAACCATTCCTAACCAGCGCTAATGAAGCAGCACCTTCCCCCCTCTCTGCCTGGGCAGGGACTGCGTGGTGGAGCCCTACATGGCATGCAAGGAGCCCTATCATTTGTCCTCCCTGTTCACTAAATGAACAACAGCAACGAGGCAGCTGCTCACTCTATCCCTAGTAGACAGTGGAAGGAGGATTACGGAGAGGAGGAAACTAGAGAAAGGGATTTTAAAACTCTGTGCGTGAGATCCTAGGCACAACTCCAGAGTGGCCTATGCATGGAAACAACCAGAATTAACGTATCAAAAGCTTTTAGAACAGAACCATGGTGTGGAATACTGCTCAGGCCTTCAGGTTAGCCTCTGGGTAGCACACAAACAAGGCAGACCAGACAACACTAAAAAGATTTTAAAAACTGAATTGACATTTGAACTACCGGCCGTAAATGTGGGCCAGGATGTGTATTCTGAACCTAGATGGGTTGACAGTCTGCTAAAATATTAATAGAAGGCTTAACTAGAAAATAAAGTGTTACATTACTCAAAATGTCAGACTATAACCTAGGATTACTTGTCATACAAACGGGAAAATCTCGAATGAGAGGACAATCTGTAGGTGACAGTACCAAGATGATGCAGATGAGGGAGTTATAAGGATTCTAAAGCAACTGCAATAAAAATGCTACCACAAGCATTTATGAACACACTTAAGATAAGTGAAAAAGTCAAAAGTCTCAGCAAAGTAATAGAAGACATAAAGAAGAAGCAAATGGAAATCTTAGAACCAAAATAAAATACTGGTTGGCTCAAAAAATAGCAGAGTAGAAGTAGAGTTTTAAAAAATGAACAGTACCTCAGAGACCTGTGGAAAAATACAAAAGATCTGGCATTCCTTTCATTGGAGTTCCAGAGGGAGAAAGGAATGAGTGTGAGGCTGAAAAATATTTGAAGAAAATAATGTTTAAAAATGTCTCAAATTTGACAAAAGACAAACAGACCGATTTAAGAAGCTGAATAAACACCAAACAAGATAAACCCAAAACAGTCTCTATCCAGACTTAATGTAATCACATTTCTGAAAAGACATCTTCCCCCTGCAAAAAAATAAATTCGTGAAAGCAGCTCATTGAAACGACATGTTACGTATAGGGTAATAACAAGTTGAATGGCAGTGGCTTCCTTATAAGAAACCATGGAAGCCAGAAGGAAATGGCACACATTTTTCAAATGCTGAAAGAAAAGAACTTTCAACCCATAATTCTATACCCAGCAAAAAATGTCCTTCAAGAATGAATAATAGACTTTTTTGCTTTTTCAGAGATGAGGTTTCACTCTGTTGCCCAGGCTGGAGTACAGTGGCAAATCATAGTTTGCTGCAGCCTCCAATTCCTGGGCTTAAGAGATCTTTCCCACTTAGCCTCTTAATTAGGGAGTACAGTCATACGCCACCATGCCTGGCTAATTTTTTAAAAACTTTTTTGTAGAGATCGGGTCTCGCTATGTTGCCCAGGCTGATCTTGAACTCCTGGGCTCAAGCGATCCTCCCTCCATGGCCTCCCAAAGTGCTGAGATTACAGGGATAAGCCATGTGCCTGGCCTGTAAAGACATTTTCAGCTTGAAAATAAACTAAGAGATTTATCACCAGCAGTCTTGCTTTCAGGGAACTGCAGTAGGGATGTCCTTCAAACAGAAGGGAAATGCTACTGAAGAAAATTTGGAATATCAGAAATGAATAAAAACAATAGAAAGGGTGAATATCTGAGGAGACTTTTGTCCTGAGTGTTTAAAATTATATTTGACATTTGAAACAAAAATTATAACATTTCTAAAGTAGTACTTATATGCAGAGATGAAATTTAAGGCAAGTATATCATAAAGTAGAGAGAGTAAAGGGATGTAATTATTGGTAAGGTTTCTGTATTCTACTTAAAGTAGTGAAATATTGATACTGGTAGACTGTGATAAATTAACTATATTGTAATTCCGAGAACAAGCACTAAAAGCTGTGACAAGAGAGAATCAAGAAATTATAGATATATTAAAATATAATAGTAAAAATTAGGTAGCCCACAGGAAGGCAGGAAAGGAGAAAAAGGCATGGTAGAAAACAAATAATAAAGTGGCAGGCTTAAATCCTAATATATAAATAATTACATTAATATAAATGGTCTAAACCCATCTTTTTAAAAGAATTTCAGAATGGATAAAAAACTGTGACTCAAGTATGCTTCTATTAGAAAAATCACTTTCAAATATAATAAATGACAAATTATGCTAAAGGTTATTTATCGAATAATCTACAGTAAATCTCATACTTAATGGTGAGATTACAGAAGCTTCGCCATTAGAGTTAGGAACTAGACTAAAATTTTTCTATCACTGCTTCTATTCAACAATTAAATAGGAAAGGAAAAGGAAATAGTGGAATTAAAAATTACAGTTCTTTTGATTATTAGAAAATCCAAGAGAATCTACAAACTTAAAACTGATGAGAGTTCAGCAAAGTTGCTGGATATACAGTCAACATAAAAACTACCCCTTTGTCTAGGAAAAAGTCAGTTTAAAAATATGATAGCAGGCTAGGAGCAGTGGCTCACGCCTGTAATCCTAGCACTCTGGGAGGCCGAGGTGGGCGGATTGTTTGAGCTCAGGAGTTCGAGACCAGCCTGAGCAAGAGCGAGACCCTGTCTCTACTAAAAATAGAAAGAAATTAATCGAACAACTGAAAATATATAGAAAAAATTAGCCGGGCATGGTGG
>CAUYSK010013084.1:0-10262 GCA_963575035.1 Avahi laniger
CGTCCCGGGTCTGGGGAAATACCTGCAGCTTTTCCTGGTGTCTATCCCTCTCACCGTTGCCTAGCCTATCCCCAAGTCAGCTCCAGGCCTTGGGAGAAACAAGGTGTTTTCCTATGGCCTGAGTTGCAAAGTTCCCCAGTGGAAAAGTTAATCACAGAGAAAGACCGTGCCCCTCTCACACATGAGGGCTTCACTCACTTTTCTTAGATGAATGCGGCCACACAGCCTGCTTGCCCATTTTCTCTTCCCTGGGATCAGGTGTGTCCCACAATTTTTCAGTGAATTCTTGTATTTCTTCTTGAATAAATGCTCACAGTGTTAATCTTTACAGTATTTTTCTATTTCCAACTGTATAAGGCCAACTAACAAAGCCCCTAAACTACCATCTTGAAAAAAAATCTTGCTTTATTAATAATTCAGATATCTCTTAAATGTCTGTCTTTAGTCTTAATACTTGAAGACCTGTTTCTGTTTCTCCTCTATCATTTAATTCTATGAAGAAACAGGTGGACGGTTAAACAACAGACTAGATAATGCTATTCTTTCCCTTCTCAATCATTCTTTGGATAAGACAAATCAAGGTTAGGCGAGTAGTCTAGGAAGTTAATAATGCAGTGTTAAGTGTGCCTCTTATCTGCAAAGTAAATTCTGGTAGGATGCAGCCAACGGCTCACCGATCTCTTTTTCCCTTATTATTTTTTTTTATTCCAGATGTATTTTTACTTGAAAACATCTACTAGGCCAACATTTTATTTTGGGACATGTGTGAAAACTTCTGATTACAACTCTATAACATGTTGGTATCCCGTAGAACAATTGTATTTTTCTGAAACTCTTTACTTACAAGTTTCATAGAAGTCCATTTACAAATGAGAGGTTTAAAATTCGGAAACTTATTGGTTACTAGTTTGAGTGAATTAAACAAACTAATTAGCCACTGAAACAAAGTCTATGCACTAAATTGGTCAGAGTTCTATTAACTAAAACTGTAATTAGACTTTCTGGCAGCATTTAATGGATTAACATAGAGAGAAAAGTCACCCCGCATCTTAATATCTGATGATTCAGAACCACCGGCTGCTACTTCTAACTTATCCTAGTATCCACTTTCATTCCCTGTTGCTAAAACATAGAGTTGAAATAAAATGTATCTCCTTAATTTCACGCCTTTTTTGTTTGATTCAGTTACCAATGTGGACTGTTTCTTTCCAATGGGAAGCCATTTGAATGCACATAATTACTACATCACATTTTTATGTGGTCTCAGGCAATTTTCATCAGGAACAGCATTAAGCTAGTGAGGAGATAAGAGGGTTCTTTTTTTCATTGCCTTCCTCCGGGTAAGCTAATTTACAGATGACTAAAAGATTTTCATTGGTTTCTCTACGAAGATACTTTTCTACAAATTATGCATGATGCTGGGCAGAGTCCAATACCAGACAAAGGCAGCAGACTATAATTTGTTCATTAATAATTTGCATTTGCCACCTAAAATAATTTCAACTGCATCAACATTTTTTCATTTAGAAGGAATTAGATCCTCAAAGGTGAGATACTTGAGTCCCCTGATTCTAATGCAATTTAACACCATTTCTTCAAGTTTCCACTATTTAGATTCTTTATTCTTAAGTCTTAAATAGCAACTTGATAAACATACTGAAAATAAGCATTTTAAATTTACATCCACCAAAAATTCTTATTGACAGTATATAATTATATCAAATATTCTCCCCCTCCCCTCATTTTCTATACTGAGATAGCCAAAGTCAGTCGAGACTTTAAAGAACTAAAGAGATTGGACTAAAAGGAATAAAAAGGGAAATTGAATGCTCAAGTTTACTGTTTATAAATCACACAAGTTACCCCAATTTGGTGTTTGGAAAACACATTTAATGGCCCTTTTGTTTGTATTTTTTTTCTTCCATTTGCACAAGGATCAATCCTACTTTAACCTGTAAGGTTTCTATGTGTGTATGTGTGCTATAACTTTAGCTTTTTTAACTGTTAGGACTAATTTCTCTCTTCTTTATCCTATTCATAATTTTTACTCCTTTAAAATTTTAGTTCAGAAACTAAGAGAAAAAGAAATCCATAGAGATTCCTTAATCCAACCCTGTCATTTTGAAGATGAGAATATTGAATATTATTGACATGCCAGGTTCAGTGAGAATTTTTTTTTATTTTTTTCCTAAAAGGCCCATATCTTGAATGCTGCATTGAATAATGTATCTCTTCCCTCTTTGATCATGAAGCTTCCTTTATCAGATATCCTAGTCTGTTTTAGAACTGTCTATTCTGTTTTAATAAATTATTTACCTACCCTTGCTCTTTGCTCCTTGTCATACTGTTTTAACAACAACACTTTAAACACAGTAATCTTTTCCTCCAAATTTATATTTTGTGTGCACTTAATGCTTGCTGTTTACTGGATGGTGTATTTTCAAGTGAATTTTTCTGCACAATCAATAGAACAAATAGACAACCTACAGAATAGGAGAAAATATTTGCATGCTATACATCCGATAAAGGGTTAATAATCAGAATCTATGAAGAATTCAAGCAAATCAGCAAGAAAACATCAAACAACCCCATTAAAAAGCGGGCAAAAGACATGAACAGAAGCTTTTCAAAAGAAGATAGACTAAGGGCCAATAAACATACGAAAAATGCTCAACATCTCTAATCATCAGGAAATGCAAATTAAAACCACAATGAGGTAACACCTAATTCCAGTGAGAATGGCTTTTATCAAAAAGTCCCAAAACAACAGATGCTGGCATGGATGCGGAGAGAAAGGAACACTTACACACTGTTGGTGGGACTGCAAACTAGTTCTACCTCTATAGAAAGTAGTATGGAGATACCTCAAAGAACTAAAAGTAGAACTACCATTTGATCCAACAATCCCACTACTGGGCATTTACCCAAAGGAACAAAAGATATTTTATAAAAAAATATACTTGCCCTCGAATGTTTAGTAGCAGCACAATTCACAGTTGTAAAGATGTGGAAATAACCCTAACCCAAGTGTCCAGCAATACATGAGTGGATTAATAGAATGTGGTATATGTATACCGTGGAATATTATTCAGCCATAAAAAATGGTGAACTAATACCTTTTGTAAGAACCTGGATGGAACTGGAGACCATCCACCTAAGTGAAGTATCGCAAGAATGGAAAAACAAAGACCACATGTACTCACTATTAAATTGGAACTAAATGATCAACACTCATGTGTACATACGGTAGTAAAATTCAACAGAAATCAAGCAAGTGGGAGTGGGAGGAGGCGATGGGTAAATTCACACCTAACGGGTACAATGCACACTATCTGGGTGATGGACACACTTATACCTTTGACTCAAACTATATAAAAGTAATTCATGCAACCAAAATGTTTTTACCATCCTCAGTATTCTGAAATAAAAACAAACAAAAATACAGTAATGTCTACTTGATTATTTAAGGCTTCTTTTATCTTACAGTAATATTTTTCATTCTCCCCATGTTAGTCAAAGATATTTTTCATTATGACCAATCCTAACTTTGAATTTTTTTTTTTTTGAGACAGGGTCTCACTCTGCTGCCCAGGCTAGAGTGCAGTGGTGCACTGCAACCTCAAACTCCTGGGCTCAAGTAATCCTTCTGCCTCAGTCTCCTGAGTAGGTGAGACTACAGGTGTGTACCATCACATCCAGCTAATTTTTCTATTTTTTGTAGAGAAGGGGTCTTGCTCAGGCTGGTCTCGAACTCCTGGTCTCAAGCAATCCTCCTGCCTCAGCCTCTCAGAGTGCTAGGATTATAGGAATGAACCACTGTGCCCAGCCTGTTTGTATTTTTTGATAATATTATTTATGTCATCTATTTTTCCACAATATCTTTTAGTGATATTTTACTGATGCAGGTGAGCAAGTTCTTATTCTTTGTGTAAATTTGTTTTTAGTCACTGTACCAAACTTTTACTGTGTGAAAAGAGGTTTCTGTTAGTTAATTCTCTTGGATTTCCTGTCTTTAAAATTATATCATTTGAAAAGACCTAAATTGCCTGCACTTAAGTCCTGTGTTTACCTGGTCCTGGATTCTTCATGTTCTGCTTTGTGCTACCAGGTGCGCCCGTGCCTGCCAGCGTAGAAGGGCCCTGGGAGTGAGGCTGATGTCGGGCGGTTCTGCCACCCTTCACCCAAAATGGCCTCTTGTCCATGGGATGTTCCTGGAGGGGATGTTGCAGAGGTCTGTGGAAGATAGTGGATCCACAAATAGGGAAAAATGGGAATTAAGGTAAAATAATTTATTTTCCCCCAGTAGTTTTTAATATATTATGGTATAATGTACTTATACAGCAATTTCATCTCTTTGTTCTAACAGTTAAACCATTTATTCTGCTGTTTCATGTTTTATCACAAGGACCAAAAAAATCCAGAATGATTTGAATATAGAACTAAGAAAACAGGGAACCTACAGGAAAAACCCCACATGTGATCTCAGTGTACAAGTGGTTTAAGGCAAATGCTTCTCCTTACACATCAGGGCTGGGGCACCCCCAAAAGAGAGTTCCCTGGTGAGGCCCCAGGCTGGGGGTGGGCCACCTCCGGAGTGTGGACTCCACACGATCCCAGAGGAGAGGCAAGGGGAGGACCTCACAGCCCAAAAACTCGGAGGTGATGTGAAACCAGAGAGCCTTTGCTGCCTTGTGAGAGAGAGGAAGCTGGAGTGTGGTTCCTGATTCCTTGTCACCTGTAGGAATGACATAGGATTCTCACACTGGCCTTCTTATAGCAGCTGGAAACTATTTCTTTTATATTTGCATTAACAGTTTTTCTTAACTTTTAGAAGTTTTCTGTTTTTTTAAGGTTACTTAAGAGGATAGGGAGAGGGGGGAAGCGTACAGTGTTTTGGTTTGTGCTCAAAATCCCAGCACGATATTACGCCCTGGCGACGCCTACAGCCCCGAGCCTGGGCTGGACACGGTATTTGTTAGAATTCTCCTGGATGAACCTTCCATGTCATTGGCTATAAATTTCAAAATGCTTCACAGAAAACTTCAGTAAACCAGGGTCACATTCTCAGAATATAAGCACTCTCCTAACAGTCACATGAAATGAACATCAAAGTCCCAGATGCTCCTACGCACACCTGAGTCACTTTCTATTAGAGGAATAATCGCCATTCGCCTTTCTTGATGTCTGAATTCATTTATATTATAATGTCACTTATCTGCTCACTTCACAGGTGTGGATGAGTCACAAATGGCAGTTAGGATCTCAGCTGACTGCTTCTCACTGATGAATAACATGGCAAGCTTTTGTAGGTTGAGCAAGGATATTTGCAAGAGAAGTAACGTTTCTTTGTAAGAGAAATGTATGCAGTTCTCCCGGCCTAAGAGAATATGAGAGAAATTGAGGAAACCAAACATTTAGCTACAAAGCTGAGGAAATAATTATTAATTATTAGTTAATTCTGGTAAGAAAACCTCATTTAGTTTATTGTATAGATGTCATCATTATAACAGTAGATTCTGTTTTAAAAATCTTTATAGCAGTTTTATTCACAAGAGTCCAAAACTGCAAGCAACCCAAATATCTATCAAACTTGTATGGAATACTATATAGCCATGAAAAATAATGGGTTATTGCTATACACAAGAATATGGATGAGTCTCATGGACATAATGCTGAGCAAAATAATGCAGACCTGAAGAGCATATGCAATCACCTCTGCACACAGGATGGGGAAGGAGGTAGCACATGCAAAGGGACCGTAGGGAATTCCTCAGTGCTAGAAATGCTCCATGTCTTCATCTGGGAGGTGGTTACATGCTGTACATGTAGGTAAAAATTCACTGGGCTGTGCACTTAAGATTGGTATACTCTTCACACTTTGTGTCTGTTCTACCTCAGTGATAATCATAATGCCAATCCTTGAGGAAATGGATAATTCCAGGTCTGGACATTGAAAGTGGAAGGTAACAGTTAATTTGTGGTGCCAGAAACCAAGGCGGCACTGAAAGACAAGGGGGGCCATGCCAGAACAACATGGGGGGGTTCACACCAGTTACATATGGAGCTCCTCAAAAATCAATACTCAATATTGCCTTAATTAATGATAACAGGTTGAATCAATAAAAACCCATGAGCTCATGGATTTTTCCCAGAGAGCAAAAGAGAAGGATAACTATTCTTTGCAGAAAATACTAGGCCCTCTGAGAATCTTCCCTGACACCCGTCCTCGCCTCCGCTCCCCGTCCTGTCACCCAGCCTCCGGCTCCCTCACAGCCTCGCCACCGTCTGCTGCTATGCTCATATCTACTTCTGTTAGGCGTCCTAATTTGTCTTAATTGTCTCTCTCTGCAAATAGAATACGAGCTCCATAACAGCAGGGACTCTGTCCAGTTCCCCATTGCACCCGTCACAGGATAAGCACTCGATAAATATTTGCTGAATTAATAACAGCACAAAAGAAAAAGAAGCCAAAGCCACAGCACCACATTCAAAGATGTTTCCCTAAAAGTTGGCCCTTGCATGATTTGCAATTTCCATCCTATCCTAGATTATTTGCTCCTGTCTGTGTTCTCGTTTCCCTTCATCTCCTCTGCCCAGTGAGTCTAGCAGCGCGAGAGAGCAGGCCCCCAGCACACAATTATCCCGCATCCTGCGCTGCGCCTCGCACAGAGGTTCTAAACCGGGGGCAATTTCGCTCCAGGGGAACATGTGGCAATGCCTGGAAACCTTTCTCCTTGTCCCAGCTGGAGGTGGAGGTTGCTCCTGGTCCTGGGTAGCTGAGGCCAAGGATGCTGCAAAACACCTGCAATGAACAGGACAGTGCCCCGCAGCCAAGCACCACCCAGTGCAAAAGGGAAACAGCGCTGAGGCTGAGAAACCTGCTCCCAGACCAATCAAAACAATGTGGTCACGTAAGTAGCTGCTAATCGCCTAACAGAGTCTACTTTAATATCTTTAACTTAACAATTTTCCTTTCATCTTTCTAAATAAGCAGCAATATCTTCAAGAGTCATGAATCTGATGTTCTGTGCAGAACCAGAGACCTAAAACCGTATGCTTCATTTGGAACATCAGAGAAACTAAAACTCTACCTGTGAGGCCTCACGATTTCATCTTACATGTGTTCAGGTAACAGGTTTATCCCTTCTTTGAATGTACCGTGATATTTTCCAGTCCAGCAATAACTACCACCTCCCTGCTGCTCCTCCAGGGCCGGCAGCCTAATTCCCCGTGGATGAAACGTGCTCCAGCCACGTCCAGCCGATCGTTCCCACAGGTCTGGGGGCGGCATAAGGATTAGTTGTGCTTTTACAATTCTGGATTAATTTCTATTTTAAAATATTTCCAGTAATTCTCTATTTTACCCGAATGGCATGAAAACAACAGTGATTGACCAAAGGAGGTAGAAGCACTACCCATCGCTTTTCTGATTTACTTGATACAAAATCTTGTCTAATTTCCCTCACAATGAGGACAAGGGCAGGTCGTCTGTCATTTTCTGTCATTTTCACTCCTCCACTCTGCACCCCCAACCTTTAATTGCTGTACAGCTGTGAAGCAAAGTTTAAAAATATATATAACCTGAACCACTTTGTGAAAATTTAGCTGCAAAACAAAATATAGCTGAAAACCCTCTGGCTACTCCTGTGTTTATCATTCTTGCCTTACTTACTAGCCGATAGCCTCTGTAGCTGAGGCTTTCCCCTTTTATTTAGAGTCTTTTGGAGTTTATTTCTTCTCCTCTAGGAGAGGATCCTGACCTGAATTAATATAGTGTGAAATGAGAGGGGAGAAACCGATTAGAATGCATTTGGAACTATTCATTCTAGTTGCCCACAGGAATTTTGTGTTAGGAAAGGATGAAGATATATTCAAAAAAATTCCAGGCTAATAACTCCAGTGGCACCCAAGGAGCGCTGAAGATCAACTACTAAAAGCATTACAGAAAGCAGCATTTCCCACAATGATTCTAAGAACATTTCTGTTTATATACTATGATACCAATAATGAAAAATGTTACACAGAGTGTCTTAGCCTGGGTTACTCAGAAAGCAGAATTAAGGCAAAGGCTTCCGTGCGGGTATTTTGCAACAATGTGCAGTCCTAGGCTGCAGGAGGGAGGGATACGGGGAGAGGTGGAAGGAAGGGGGCCGTGCAAGAAGGACACAACCTTGACCTGACCACCGCTCAGTGCCAGGGATGGATTCCTTGACCACGTGGGGCCTTGTCCTGAGAAGCCAATAAGCCCTGTCAGAACAGTCAGTGAGGAGAAAAAAAGGGGAAGAGCACATCTGGCAGCTTGCCCCTGGCGCAGGCTGAAGTCTTTGCTTAGGGGCTTTGTCTCCCCCTTGATTCTAGATTATTCCCCCGTGGCCACCCGGGGACCCTGCAGAATACAGGGCCCCCAACCGGCGGGGCATTTGCAGGCAGAGCCTTTTTCTGTGATTCTCAGGTTACCTGGGTTTGCCCTCCCTCCACACACACGGTACTGCAACCAAATTTTAACCAGAAAATTTTCAAGCTGTCAAATGTCTGAAAATTCTTCTCCTCTGAAATGTTCTTGTAGAAATGAGGAAGCTCAGGCCCAGATGAGATTTGTATCTGCAGAATCTAGATCTGTTGTTCAAGTAACTAAACGTAATTTAGAAATCTTTGGGGAACTGGTTTTAAAAATATGCTATTGTAATGCAATAGTCATGATGCTGAAAAAAAAAATAAGGGAAATTTATATATCCTGATTTTGAAAAATACCATTAATAACGACAATAAAGGATGGCATTTTTTAGTGCTTGCCATGGCTGGGGAACTCTGCTAAGTGCTTTATGTGTATTCGTTTAATTTTCATGATGATCCAGTTAGACAAGGACACTCAGAGGGAGGACAATGAGGCAGTGCGTGGCGTGTCCACGGCCACACATCCGGTACGGGAGCAGCCAGAACGGGAACCCACGCCCATGTGATTAAAGACAATGCGGAGCAGAGAGTAATGAGTGTAGGATTATATTGTTTTCTGAAAAAAAATCAACAATTGTAATTTTTAATAAATATATTACTGTTTGCTATGGATATGGAAACATATATTGGTAGATAGATATATTTGGGTAAATTTATGATTTTATTCTGATGCTATACCCAAGAAACTGTGAACAGTTTCCAGTAAAGAGTGTTACAGGGGAGATTACATTTTCATTTTACAACTTTCTGTAGGGTTTGAATTTGTTGCCATGTATGCATGCTAAATCTATGGAAATGACATCATACCTACGAGAGTGCTTTAAGTCCCCTTTTTAATACTCACAAGCCAATGAGAACGTACTATTTTTATTATCATTTCCACTTTCCAGATGAGGAGACTGAGGAACAGAGAGATTAAACAACCTGTTCAAGGTAATGAGATTCATCTCATCAGCCCTCAGCGGTTGAGTTCATTCCCGCCCTTCCTCTGCGGGAGATAAGAGCTATTTTAGGCTCTGCAGACTGTAGTGTCTCTGCAATTACTCAGCTCTGCCACCGTATGGCAAAGGCAGCCACAGATAAATATGTAAACAAATGATCCTCTGGGCCTTCTACCCACAAATTGTGAGATGGAGCCATACAGCTTATTTCTTTTCTTACACTACATTTGGATAGGCCAACATGAAGAATAACTTTGTATTCTTTTGTTAAAAGGAGGAAATGAACAACATAAATCATAAAATGAGGGAAAGTCTTCAAATTTCATATGTCAAAATGACAATTGGCAAAAATGAGCTTGACAAGGGCTTAATACACAGAAATAGTATTTTTAAAAATAAAAACAAAAATAGCAAAAATTTTTAAGAGCATCATCTTTCTATACTGCAAGCAGTTGATGTTAGACCCTAGGAGGAGCAAGGGCTAGTTTCCATTTAGTTGGGCAAGAGGGCCGACTCCCGGGGCAGCGTGAAGCGAGCTGCTGCAGCAGTGTCTGCCAAGCGGCATCAGCGTGCGGCTTGCCGCAGAGAGGTGCCAGGAAACCCGGTGAGGAGAAGGGCAACAGGTGTTTTGGCAGCTTCGGAATCCCCATAGCCTGAAACAGCCTAGCACATGCACAAATTGAATTGACTCAGATGGGTCTGTCTTTAGAAAATCTGGGACTTCCTAAAATAGGATTAAATCATATCCACCAGAACTGGCTTTTTATCTAATATGTTGGTTTTTAGTGGCAGTGGGTCCTTGGCTAAACAAAATGGCATATTTTTTTAAAAAGGCATTACAATCAATTGCCAGCAAAACAGACATTT